>ML410493.1:0-98868 GCA_005239525.1 Nicotiana knightiana
AAGTCAAGAACAAACAAAATGCTACAAACATGTGTTAAACAGTGAGGCATGCGGTTTCATTTTTCTAAAAGTGAAGCAATATCAGAAAAAAAAAAGATACAAGGGAGAAGGGGTACCAGTGGGGTACTAACAAACTCCGACAGGGTTTTGAAATGATCCAAACCCACATGAATCAACAGCTCTCATCAAGAGTTGTTGACTCATGTGGCTTTGAACCATTAATTGTTCCGGATCGGCCTGGTAACAGGAAACTAAGTTTTCTGCCTTTCTTAGATATGAANAGTCCGGTGGCCGGACGGCGGTGGAATTCTGGGGCGGCTAGGGTTTAGGTGTTAGAGTTCGAGAGAGATGAAGGAAATGGGGGCGGCTAGGGTTTAGGTATGGGGTTGGGTTTCAGATTGAATGAGGGTATGGGGTGGGGTTCAGACAGTTAAATACTAAAAGGGTGGTCAGTTCCCAGCCGTTGGATCAAGGATAAATCAATGGCTGAGGTTGAACTTGGCTTAAGCGGCGTCGTTTTGGTTAAGCTGGGGCAGGCCGGGTAGGGGATTTGGGCCGGGCTGTCTGAGTGCATAGAAAATAGGGGTTGGGCCTGGGTCTTCCTTGGCCCAGGTCCGATTTTGTTTTCTTAGTTAATTAACTTAATATTCTAATTAAACTCTAACTTAATCAAAAAATGTAGCAATTAATTTCAAACCTTATTTTTCATATATTTACATATTAATTAAGAATAAAACAACCAATTATATATTCTTAATTAAATCTATGATTTATCGAATAAAATGATTAATTTTCATAGTAATTTATTAAAAATTACATTACGTTAAATACTCGTCATTTGTCTATTATTTAATTAATTACAACGAATAACTTCATAATGCAAAATTTTTAATGATTTTGAAAGATGAATTGTGGATATGCAAACAATGCGAATAATTCACAATTAATTACTTAAAGATCAACCAATATTCATAAAATCAATTGATTTATTGGGATTTTTATAGGACGATATGACGAGTAAAAATCACATGCTCACACCAATAAAATAAAAAATTAAGAAAGTTATCAAAAACCTGAAAAATCCCACAAATATTCATCACTCAATTCACTGAATAAACAAGGTAAAATCACTGGGTAATTAACCTGAAGAAAAAGAGAAGAACTGTAACGCCCATTTTGAATGTGAAGAAGGCTTAATTATCCATTTTGGATTCTGCTCAAAATTTCAATCCAAACCCAATGTTCTTTTCGTCTTGCATCTTACCTTTCCTTCTTCTTTTTTTTGTTATTTTTCACTTTGGGGTGGAAACATTGTCTGGCATGTGATTTTACCAATTTCTGGAGCTGATAATGTTGCTTTTTATTTGTTAATAAATACTTATCACTCTATAGAGATTACAGAATTGTTGAATATGTGCAAATGACTTCTGATTTTCCTGCAAAAAGTACCGTTACATTAGGTAAGATCATTAAATATGGTAATATTTCTAGCAGAAGTAGTTCCTAATTTGTTCGTCTCTAGTTTCTAACATTAGTTTACTCGCGTTAAGAAAGGATATATGTTTTATTTTATGCACTATTAACAGCTTATAATTAAATTCATTAATTTTTTTTTAGTCCAGAATGAATTTCTAAACAATTATAAACCAAATGCTTGCATAAATATGCAAATTGAATAACAACTTTTGTTGATACGATGTTATGATTCATAAAAGCACCCACATTTGAATACTAGAAGAAGATCTTAGAGCTGCTTAACCCAAATTTGGTGGGAGAAAATCATTAACAGCAGTATAGTGGATTACAATTTACAAGTATGAGAATGGAGATTCAATTAGCTAAAATGGACATCTACATTCTTCCGTGTCTTTCAGGAGTTTAATTTCTATTATGTAAGTGTACATTTCTTTTCCAGTAGCTGAATTACTATGGAATTTGTATAGTTTCCATTAATGTTCTTTATATTAATCAGAGGCGGAACCAAGATTTGAACCTTATGAGTTCGGGATTGTAATATTTTAAAGTTACTTTACAATGGATATTTTAAGACAAATACATAGTTTGAACAAAACATACTGAGTTCGGCCGAANCTTCTTTTATGTTCAGGGTCCAGAGAAGGGTCAAACCATATTGAGTCTATTGTATGCAGTCTTACTTTGTATTTTTGTAAGACGCTACCTGTTTCCCAGGCTTGAACCTTGACCTCGTGATTATTAAGTTTAGAATTTTAATAATGTTCAACAATCTAAAGAAGCCTTAACTAATGAGATTTCATTGTGAGTAGATTTGGAGAGCAACGGCATTGATGAAAGGAAAGAAGATCATACTCAACGACTATGTATTTTGAACTTTGCATCAAATGAAAAAAGAATCAATCAATCAAATAACAAAGAAAGAAAGTCAATTGATCAGCCTTGCTAAAGATACTCAAGCACGCAATAATGGAAAGAGAGCTAATCACGGCTAGAGACCAAATCAAGAACAATCTGCGGAAGCTCTAATCAAGGAGAAACAGAGGAACCAATTCATCAAGATTAAGGATGAACCTAGTTATCCTTTCAAACAAGATTCATGAGGCTACCCTAAGGTCTCACTCTTAGATGACTATGCCTCACAAGGAAAGGTCTCCAATAATTACTGCCATACAATCCCATAAGACAAGGAAACAGAAGACTCATCAAGCTATAAAGGAAGAAGTAGAAGGACATCGAAAGGCACTCCACTACATTATCTGTTTCTACACCTTTCTAGTTCTTAGTACAAACAGTGTATTCTTGAGTTTATTGCAAAAGATAGGAAGAGTTAGAAAACAAAACGAGAGTTGTGTCAACATTATCAAGAAACATCGTTGTTGTATATCGTTGGTGGTGAACGTACTAAAACCATCACTGTTGTAAACTATTACTGAAGATCTAAGAGAACTCTTTTGACCCAAGGGAACTAGACGTAGGTACTACACGATATTGAACCAATATAATAATTGATGTGACTCTTTTACTTTTTCGTCTGCCAAGTTTATTTCTGTTGTGATCAATCACTGTGTCCAGATCCCACTTGTGGGATTATACTGGGTGATTGTTGTTTATCAATCACTGTGTAAAGTCTAGTCAACTAATTTACTACATAGTCAACTAAGATTTTCAAATCGGTTACAATTCACCCCCCTCCCATTTTTGTACTTTCAATTGGTATAAGAGCAGGACTCACGAACATTGCTTAAGAGCAAGTGAGGAAAAGATCATAGCATCAAACACAATCGTTGGAGCACTATTTCAAGAAGTAACCTCTCAGGTACGACCCCCTTACTTCAACGACCAACACTTCTCTCATTGAAAAGTGCGCATGGAGACCTATACTATTTCATGTGACATTAATGTTTGACGTGTGATCAAAAAAGGAAATCTTCCAATTCCGTCAAAGAAGGATAAAGATAGTGAAACTATAGTATCATCCGATCCTCTTGATATAGATAATTACACTGAAGAACAATTAACTGTTATTCAAGTGAATGCCAAGGCAAAAAATTTGTTGTACAATGCTATAAGCGGGAAAGAATACGAAAAAGCATCGAGCTGTGAAATTGCAAAAGAAATGTGGGATAAATTAGAAGTCACATATGAAGGAACTAACAAGGTGAAAGAGACAAGGATCAATCTCCTAGTTCGAGATTATGAATTGTTTCAAATGAAGGATGGAGAATCAGTAGAGGAAATGTTTTCTAGGTTCAGCAAAATCCTTGGAGACTTGAAATCCTTTGGTAGACCAATCAAATGTGGAGAACAAGTCAGAAAAATTATGAGAAGTTTTTCCACAATTTGGCAACCCAAAGTCATTACTTTGAAATGTCAGGATCTTGACAAAATGTCCTATGCTGAACTCAGAGGTGATCTAATTGGGTTTGAGAATACACATTTAGACAAGCAAGTTCAACAAGAAAAAAAAGAAGACAGATGTATTCAAAGTAAGTGTGGCTGAATCAGAAAATGAAGAAGAAGAAGACGGAGGAGAACTTTCACGACCCCAAATTCACTAGTCGTGATGGCACCTAACCCAACCCGCTAGGTAAGCCAACTAATAGTTATTCGATTTTAATTATATTAACACGACAATTAAATGAAAGTAATTTACTGAATTTTTATACATTTTTTCAAGGACTGGAGTACAATTCATGAGCTTCTACGAATAGAGTTTACAAAGCGAAACTGAAATAAATACATAGTCTGTTTGAAAAGTACATAAGCAGAGTTTTATAATCTAAGGCTACCCCGAACAAAGGAGGCAGCTACAATAGAGACGCATGTACATCTTCAAGTCCTGCAACCATCGAACATAGCAACAACATCAACCAATATCTGCACGCAATGTGCAGAAGTGTAGTATCAGTAAAACCGACCCCATGTACTGAGTAAGTAACAGACCTAATCTTAGGTTGAAATTAGTGACGAGCTAACACAAGGTCGTGTCCAATACCAATATTCCACAACAGTTCATAACAACATAAATGCAAGTATAAAAGAGATATCTCAAAAGTAAAAATACCCAGCTCGTTCACAGTTCCAGAAAATGGTCATGTTTTTCAAATATCTCAGTGAAAGAAATTCCTAGATCTCTTATCGAAAATGCCAAAAGTACGAGTACATTTGAAAACTGTAATTTTCCAAATATCCTTTCCACGATAAATAAAATGTTTCATCTTCCAAATAACAAGTATAAAATACCTCTCTGTACCCACATATCAATTTGTATAATAAGTCATGAATGACGTGATACTACATAGTATGAGGAAAAATGCATCTCTATGCCTGTATGTCATGTGTGCATGTAAATCCATGTATCTCAGAGATTGTACTCATACTCTTAGAGTACTCAATCTCACTGCCTCGCATCCTCTCTCACTAGGCTCAATACTCAGCACACTAAGTCACTCAGTGGTGTATAATAACTGCTGCAACGTGCAGCCCGATTCACATATATATATAGTCGACTGTGCTCACTGGGGGTGTACAGACTCCGGAGGGGCTCCTTGAGCCCAAGTGCTATATTGTTGCGGCAGCCCGACCCAATACTGATGCGGCGTGAAGCCCGATCCAATACTGATACGACGCGCATCCCGATCCAATATTGTTGTGGCGTGCAGCCCGATCCAATAAAATATAATCAATATATTGTTGCAGCGTGCAGATCGACCCATAATGTATAATATAATATGCTGCAACGTGTAGCCCGACCCATAATGTCATTCTCACTCAGGCCCTCGGCCTCACCCAGTCATCACTCTCTCCAGTCTCGCTCACGGACTCAAAATGTCATGAAACTAGCCCGACAACAATGATATGATGTATCAATAATAATACCCGATACTGAGCTATGATATAAATGCATGAATATGACTAAGTAAAAATATCAATGAGATCGGTGAGATGACATCAAGAAACGACCACTATGGGTCCTAAAAACATCAACATAAAGCCTAAACATGATACTTAACATGATTGACAGCTCAATTACTCTATCGCATGGTGAAAACACAATTATCAACAAACTAGGGCCGCTATACAGTGCTATGGGAGTAACAATGTCCCAATTCACATGGTGCACACCCATACGCACGTCACGTAGCATGTGCGTCACCTCAATACCAATCACGTAACACGTATTGCGGGGTTTCATACCCTCAATACAAAGTTTAGAAGAGTTACTTACCTCGAATGAGCCAATACCAATGCCGGCAAGCCAAGCGATGCTTCAAAGATTCCATCCCGCGCGTCCCGACTCCGAACGACTCAAACATATCCAACAACAATTCAAATACATCAAACAATTCTAAAGGAACCAATCCCGATCGTAATAGATCAATCTTGAATCAAAGCCCGAAATCGGCCCAAAATCCCAACCCGGGCCCGCACCTCGGAACTCGACAAACTCACAAAATTCGATAACCCATTCAATTACAAGTCCAACCATACTAGTTTCACTCAAATCCGACTCCAAATCGATGTTCAAAACTCACAAATTTATATTATGAAACTTTAGGCCAAAACTCCAATTTTCTCTTTAAAATTCATCAACTAATTGCAAACAATGAAGATAGGTTCATGAAATGTAATCAAAACTGGGTAGAGAACACTTACCCCAATCCTTGTGATGAAATTTGCTCCAAAAATTGCTCCATTCCGAAGTCCATAGCTCAATAAGTGATAGACATGACCAACCCTCGACTTATAGCATTCTGACTAGCGATTCCGTATTTGCGGACAGATTGTCACATATGCGACCACCACTTCTGCGGTAAAAACTTCGCTTCTGTGAAAATGGCCTTGCCTAACAACCCCCGCACCTGCGGATGACAAATTTCGATTCTGCGAAGATTTCCGCACTTGCGCTTCCAATCCCGCATCTGCGCGCCTGCAGGTGCGTTACAAAAATCCTCTTCTGCGGTATTCCTCACCCAACCTCATCTAGCTTCTACGACTCCTGTAACGCTTCTGCGACCATCGCACCTGCGCAATACCAGTCGCAGGTGCGGAACACCAGAACTAGCAGCTGTAACATTGAAGAAAATGATCTGAAATCAATCTGAAACACGCCCGAGCCCCTTGGGACCCCGTCCGATCATACCCACAAGTCACATAAAATAACACGGGCCTACTTGAGGCCTCAAAACACACATAAAAACATTGAAACGACGAATCACACCTCAAATCGAAATCTATAAACTTTGAACTTTAAATTTCCAAAACTCGCGCCGAAACATATCAAATCATCCCGGAATAAATCCAAATTTTGCACACAAGTCCGAAATGACATGAAAAAGCTATTCACATTTCCAGAACCACAATCCGAATCCTATATCCTCAAAGTCAACTTCCGATCAAACTTATGAACTTTCCAAACCTTCAATTATCCAATTTTTGCCAACTTGTGCCGAAACATTCTAGAAACATCCAAATGCATGTCCGGGCATATGCCCGAGTCCAAAATAACCATACGGACCTAACGGAACCATCAAAACTCCGTTCAGGAGTCAAATTCACAAGAAATCAAACTTGGTCAACTCTTTCAACTTAAAGGTCCAACAATGAAATTCATTCTTCCAAAATGATTCCGAATAACCTGAAAAACAAAGTCGACGATTCATATAAGTTATAATACCTCATATAGAGCTACTCATGCCTGTAAACTACCGAGCGAAGTGCAAATGCTCAAAACGACCGGTCGGGTCGTTACAAGAACAAGATGAGAATATAGCTATCCTTTCTAAAGTTGTAACAAGCATGATGAGGAAAAACAGAAATAGTAGAAGAGGTAAATCAAATTTCAGAAAATGGAAGATGAATAATGAAAATGAGAAAAATGATGGAAGATGCTACGAGTGTGGAAAACATGGACACATTCAAGCCGAATGCCCTGAATTGAAAAAGAAACTAAGCAGGAATTTTCAAAAGAAGAAATCCTTTGGAGCTTGGAATGGTGAAGAAGAATATGATCACAAGGAAATTGCCAACATGTGTCTCATGGCCATCAAAGAAGATAGCGATGAAGACTCAGTTGAGATTGTCTCATGGCAAACAAAAGAACAAGCGAGGTACGTCTTCCTACATGTCCTAACTATCATGAACTCCAAGAATTTATTGATATTTCTCTCGTAGATATTGAGAAATCTTTGAATAAACTTCAAAAAATCCAAAAAGAATAGAAATATTGGGCTCTGAAATTGGAAGTGTGTGAAATTGAGAGAGATATACTTCAAAATGGCGTTAATGAACTTCATCTTCAACTGAATGGATTGCGAAAATCCACCAGTCATAGTTCAGTTATATAAAATTAGTTTGCTTCTCATAACTCTCCAACTAGAACTAGAAATCTCTCTGCATGCACTCATTGTGGCAAAAATAGTCATAACACTAATCGCTGCATGCTTAGAATCATAGGAGAAAAAGTCTCTGAAAATTCTAACGACCCCTCATGTTCTTATTGTGAAAAACTAGGTCATACCTCTAATCAATGCAGGTTTAAGAACAACAGGAGATGGGTCTGGTGACCCAAGCCCTCTGTCAAGCTAATACTCATAACACTAACCATTCAGGACCCAAGCAGGCTTGGGTATCCAGAAACAAGTAATCTGTTTTTGCAAGAACACTGCAAGAAGAATCGGAAAGGGAAATGGTACATTGATAGCGCGTGTTCCAGACATATGACTGGTGACAAACAACTGCTCAAAGCTATCACCAAACTAGATGGAGGAACAATCACTTTTGGAGACAAATCAAAAGGAAATGTAATTGGAGTTGGAAGAGTTCCTCTCAACTCAACATGTGATGTAGACAAAGTGTACCTGGTTGATGAACTTTTCTACAACCTCCCCAGTACCAGTAAATTATGTGAAAATGACTATGCAATTCGTTTTGAAAAGTATAGTTGGTTTATTGAAGACGAATCAGGTAAAGTTATTCTTTTTGGAAATAGAGACATGGATGTCTATGTCATTAGTAACATAAATAGTCTTGGTAATCAAATTTGTCTATCTCTATGATTGATGATCCTTGGGTATGACAGAGAAAACTTGGTTATGCTAGCATGCATACTATTCATAAACTTTCCAAAAATGATCCTGTAATTGGTCTTCCAAAACTAGATTTTTCAAAAGATCAAATCTGTGATGCATGTCAATTAGAAAAATAAACCAGGTCCTCTTTTAAAGTTAAAAATGTTGTTTCTTCTACCGAGCCTCTTCAACTCTTGCATATGGACCCTTTTGGTCCAACTAGAACTGCTAGCATAGGTGGTAGAAAATATGCCTTCGTTATAGTAAATTCTTTTTCTCGATTTACCTGGGTTATTTTTCTAAGTCATAAAGGTGAGGCATTAAGGAACTTTGAAGTCTTCTGCAAGAAGGTACAACAAGAAAATGGTTACTACATATCTTATATAAGAAGTGATCATGGAGGAGAATTTGAAAGCAAAGCATTTGAGAACTTTTGCAAGGATCAAGGGATCTCCCACAAATTTTTATCTCCAAGATCACCGCAACAAAATGGAGTGGTAGAACGCAAAAAAAAAAACCTTGAAAGATATGGCAAGAACTATGATTGTGGAAAATTCACTTCCACACCACTTCTGGACAGAACTGTAAGAAAAATATGTCACATCATCAACAAATTCTTAATTTGACCTATTCTCAAGAAGACTTCATATGAGTTATGGAGAAGTAAAAGACCCAACATCAGTTATTTTTATCCTTTTGGTTGCAAATGCTTCATTCACAATAATGAAAAAGACAATATTGATAAGTTTGATCCCAAAAGCGATGAAGGTATTTTCTCAGATACTTTCCCTCTCTAATAGAGCATACAAAGTTTTTATTAAGCGCATTCTTTCCATTGAAGAATCCATATATGCTGTTTTTGTGGACACTAAACCTCGCTTAAGGAATGATAAACTTCCTGAACATGAGGAAATTTCCATAGTTCCAAAGTCTGTCAATACAAGTGAAAACACTCGTGATGAGGTCACTGATCAGCTAGATCAGTCGACTAACAATCCTATAGACAATCAGGAACCTTCTATAATTGAACGGTCAAATCCTGCTGAAAAGGAGCCAATATCAGTTATTCCAAATGAATGGAAAAGTGAACCTGAATATCCACATAACTACATCATTGGGGATCCTCAGGATGGAATGAAAACCAGAAGATCACTAAAGCAGACATCAAATATTACTCTCATATCCCAGTTGGAACAAAAAAAAAGTAGATGAGGGCTTGGGTGAGAAAACTGGATAACTGCAATGAAGGAAGAGCTTGATCAATTTGAGAAAAGTAAGGCATGGGAACTCATTCCTAAACCTCCAAATGCATCCATTGTTGGAACAAAATGGGTGTACAGAAATAAGTTGAATTAGTCTGGGCAAGCAGTATGAAATAAAGCTACACTGGTCGCTCAAGGCTATTCATAGAAAGAAGGAATTGATTACGAGGAGACCTTTGCCCCTGTTGCCAGGTTAGAATCTATTCTCATCATATTAGCCTATACTGCTCACAAATGTTTCAGACTATTTCAGATGGATGTGGAAAGTGCTTTCTTAAATGGGTTCATCTTTGAGTAAGTATTTGTTAAGCAACCTCCAGGATTTGAAAATGAATTCTTTCCAAATCATGTCTACGAACTATCCAAAGCTCTGTACGTTCAAGCTCCTAGAGCTTGGTATGAAAGGTTGAGTTCATTCTTAGTTGAACATGGGTTTGAAAGAGGTAATATTGATACTACTCTTTTTATAAAACGATCACCTGAAGGTAATTTAATAGTACAAATCTACGTAGATGATATTATTTTTGGCAGCACTAATCCTGTTTTATGCAAGGACTTTTCAAACATCATGAAAGGGAAATTTGAAATAAGTATGATAGGAGAATTAACTTTCTTCCTTGGGCTTCAAATCAAGCAATTACATAAAGGGATTTTCATTAGTCAAACAAAGTACATAAAAGAGCTCATCAAAAACTTTGGCATGTCTAATGCAAAAGCCATAGGGACGCCTATGAGTCCGTCAACTACCTTTGATGAAAATAAAGATGTTAAGAGTGTCGATAAAATAATGTATCGAGGTTTTTATTGGTTCTCTACTCTATCTTATAGCTAGTCGACCAGATATTATATTTAGTGTTTGCAAATGTGCAAAATATTAGTCAGCTCCTAAAGAATCCCAATTGACTACTGTAAAACGTATTTTCAGATATTTAATAGGGACAGTCGACTATGGATTATGGTACAAAAGTTTAGATATCTTTGATCTCAAAGGTTTTTCAGATGCAAATTTTGTAGGAGATAAAATTGACAGGAAAAGCACGAGTGGAACGTGCCAATTACTTGGAAAATCTCTTATATCCTGGCACAACAAGAAACAAAGTTGTGTAGCCCTATATACTACTGAAGCGGAATATTTGGCTGTAGGCAACTGCTGCACACAAGTTCTATGGATTATGCATCAACTGTTAGATTATGATCTACGCCTTAACTGCGTTCCTATTATGTGTGATAACACTAGTACTATTTGTCTATCAAAAAATTCTGTGCATCATTCTAGGGCTAATCATAATGAGATAAAGCATAATTTTATACGTGATCATGTTGCTAAAGGCAATATTGTGTTAGAATTTGTTAATACTGAAAATTATTTAGCGGATATTTTTTCAAAACCATTGCTTGAAGAAAGATTCTGTTTCTTCATAATAAAATTGGTAATTGGTATTTGTACTATTCCCGTCTAACTGTGCTAAGTGTTTTCTAAGTTTATAATTTTTCCATAAATATTCTTCGTAATTTTCGCCCACAAAAAAATCTTTTAATACTTGATTAGTCTGTACATGCTTTAATTGCTGAACTGACGACGGGCTTGCAGAAGGCAACTTTTCAGTTGCTCTTCACACGTTTCTCCGAGAATCGAGGCGTCCATTGAAACTTCTTTTAACAGCTACCGCCTCGATCATATCTCCAATTCTCTCATAGAAACTCAATCTCTCTCTCTCTCTCTCTCTCTCTCTCTGTTCTCTTTTACTCATGGCCAAAACCAAGCCCTCTTCCTCCTCCATGCCCAGAGGAAGCCATCGCTTTAAGGAAAACCATCAAACTAATGATCCTGTTGATGTAGAATCCTCAGAAAGCACTGACCATCTATTGACCAAGGATGGTTCCAGTGATTATCAAGAAGATATTCACATCTCCCAGAGGACTGGAAATAGTCCAACGGAGTCTATCCCCAAACAATTTTCTCAGAAAAAAGGGAAAACTAAAAGTATAGAGTTTGGTCCTAAAGACAAGATGGATTTATATGACCCCGAAGAGAAGGCTAGGTTTGTTGCTTTCAAAGGAAAGTTGATTTCTTATGGTCACACTGTACGTTTGAAATGTATGCAAAGCTATCACTGTGATGGTATCTCTGTGTTTGAAACTCAGAAACTTGTCTCTCTATTTGCTAGTGTTGGTGATACTGTCTATGAAGAGCCAATGCGTATGTTTGATGCAAATCTGTTTGTGAATGATAAAGATGATCTAGAATCCATGGTTTTAGGAACTCGTATTATTATTGACGCTTATCATTTTGAGAAAATCTTTGCAACAAAATTTGTTGGGTATAGTCTATTTGTGCAACTGTTTCTATTTGCTAGCTGCATATATTTTTTGCCTGCTTAACTAGTACTATTATAAGCTATTGTTCTTCTTGCTCTTTTTGATTGATGTCAAAGGGGAAGAAGAAAAAGATTACAAAGACAGGGGAGCAACAAACAAGGAAGACAAGAAAGATCTCCAAGACAGAGGGAGAAGAAGTACTCTCGTAAAAGGGAAGTATCCAGTAAATTAGTCGAACTCTTTTTATATTATTTTCATCATCAAAAAGGGAGAGATTGTTAAGTTTAAAATTTTAATAATGTTCAATAATCTAAAGAAGCCTTGGATAATGATATCTCATTGTGTGCAGATTTGTAGCGCAATGACATTGATGAAAGGAAAGAAGATCATACTCAACGACTATGTATTTTGAACTTTGCATCAAATGGAAAAAGAATCAATCAATCAAAGAAAAAGAAGGAAAGTCAATCAATCATCCTTGCCAAAGATCCTGAAGCCCACAAGAATGAAAGCAGAGCTAATCATGGCTAACCAAATCAAGAACAATATGCGGAAGCTCTAATCAAGGAGAAATTGAGGAACCAATTCGTCAAGATTAAGGATGAATCTAGTTATCCTTTCAAACTAGATTCATGAGGCCACCCTTGGGTCTCACTCTTAGATGTCTATGCCTCACCGGGGAAGGTCTCAAATAATTACTGCCATACAATCCCAGAAGATAAGGAAACAGAAGACTCATCAAGCTATAAAGGAAGAAGTAGAAGACATCGAAAGGCACACAACTACATCATCTATTTCTGCACCTTTCTAGTTCTTAGTACAAACACTGTATTATTGAGTCTCTAAGTGTCACAAAAGATAGGAAGAGTTAGAAAACAAAACGAGAGTTGCGTTAATATTAGAAAGAAACATCGTTGCTGTATATCGTTAGTGGTGAACGTACTAAAACCATCATTGAAGATCTAAGAGAACCCTTGTGACCCAAGAGAACTAGACGTAGGTACCACACCGATACTGAACCAGTATAAAAATTACTATGCCTCCTTTACTTATGTCTGCTCAGTTTATTTCTGCTGTGATAAATCACTCTGTAAAGTCTAGTCGACTAATTTCCTACATAGTCAACTAAGATTTTCAAATTGGTTACAATTCACTCCCCTCTCGTATAGTGATTACACTAGGACAACTCTTACTTTTCGCCAACGCTCCCCTTCATTTTAATGGTAAATGTGTCCACAATTAATCCTTATTGATCCTGACCTTGTTATGCTAATGAATAATTGGCTTGGAGCAGTACGAGAGAAAAGTATGTCACCAAATATTATTTTGTATAACTTGCTTTCAACATTGGAGACATGAAAAATATAGCTAAACAATATTAAGAGAAGCCTCGTCTCATCTCATCTCTCACTTATGTTGCGTGGATTCTTCATTTTTCTTAACATACTCATGTCCAATGGGCGTGATAAACGTGACACTAGAATGTCGAATACTTCCACCGTACAAGATATGTATACGAGTCCAAGCAACATAATCTGACACCCGTATAATGAAAGTGGGAAGGATGGAAAAAGTAGGATACAAGGCTTAAGAAAACCCCGGAATTTGACTCGAATTACCAGTCACACGCTTGTACTTATTACCCCCCTGAACTTGTCCGAAAAGGAACTATTACAGCCCTGAAATGCCAACGTAGCACAGAGAACTTACACAAATAGCCCTAAAGTAGTTTGATAGGCTTGTGAGAGGAATAATTTGATGCTAATATAGTATCCAGTTTATACAATCACTACACCAAACATTTTCTATCATTTGCTTATATATGCCTTCACAACCAGTTTGAGAGATATTCATTTGTTGCTTTCAAGCCACTTAAGAATGCCTTGCTCTGATTCAGTGAGTTGCTCTTTCCTTTGCTTCAGGTCACCTTCTAGAAAGCCAAAATAGTCTCCATAGTTGCGCTTATAGTAACTGTCCAATCTCTACATAGAAGAAGCAAAGGTAAAAATCAGTAAATTAATAATTAAAACAAAGCAGAGGATGTAGAAATCATATAACTGTGCAAATTGTAGAAAACCAAACAAAGAATGAAAATCCACAAATATTATGACCTTATGCACTTCATAGGAAGTAGAAATTCCAGTGGCAATATGTCAACAAATCTATATACGATATCTGGATTTCCTTATATACATTAACATTGTATACTAATGTATTTTAACGTTTTCAGGTACTAATCCCACCTTTTATATGGACGGTTACATGCAGTGATCGGAGCTAGAATTTTCACTGAGGCGTGTCAAAATATAAAGAAGTAAACACACGATGAAGTCAAGGGGAGTCAACATATAGTAATATAAACATATAAAAAAAGAATTCCAAGCTACAATATGAATGACACTCCTTTGGATAAGGTGGCTCCGCCACTAGTTACATGTATCAATTTATACTGTCAATATATATATAAAATTTTAACTCATGATATTTACCTCCTTATCATTCTTGGCTTTGTTCTCTTCTGACTTCTTGAGATATCCTAAAAGGCAAATTATTTTTAATTATTATGATAAAATTGTGACCGATAAAGATTAACAACAACTCAGTGAAATCTCACTAGTGGAGTTTGAAGAATGTAGTGTGTACGCAGACCTTACCCCTACCCGAAGAGGTAGAGAGGCTGTTTCCGAAAGACCTTCGGCTCAAGAGGACCCAATAAAGATTAATGAAATGTGAAATCAAAGCAACATACTTTTGAGAAGTTCAGTTTTAGAATCATTAACTTGGACAGCTGCAATAACTGTTGAAAATAGAAGCTCTCTTCTTCCATGCCATGTCTCTTTTTTTGTTGTCACTTTAATTTCTTTGGTGTCAGCTGCTTGCACATAAAACCTTGATAGAGAATAAGCACTACTTCCGGCAGTTAGGGCCATGGAGAAGACAAGTTATTTACTTGTTATTTCTCCATTTCAAAGGTTGGTATAAAAGCTAAAATCTTATCTTTTGTATGTGAACAACTCTTTTGAAATATCTATATATGTGGACCCTTGGGGGACCATTGCTGTGGAAACATGCTATGTTTCAGGAGTTATATAGCCATGTAAAGTCTAATTAGCATATTTTGTATGGCAAAATACCCGTCGACCTTACAACGAAATTCTTATTACACATATTTCGTTCACGGAAAACCTTTTACGCTCTCAACCTTTTAAATGTGTGTCTAAGACACACCACTTTTGTGATTGACCAGTTTTTCAAATAACGTGAAAGTCACGTTCTAATAGGCCGTGACACGTGTCATTGACTCTAAAAAGGAAAAAATATATATTAGAAATTGCAATTAAAACACATTTTCCCATTTTCTATCTTAACTGGGTATATTGGAAACAACCTCTTTATCCTCACTAGGTAGGGGTAAGGTCTGCATACACACTATCCTCCCCAGACCACATGGTGTGGGATAATACTGGTTATGTTGTTGTTGTTGTATCTTAAGCACCATTGTTGCTGCCATCATGGTTGTTTGTGAGAAAGTTTCCAACTACACCAAAAATTGAACCACACTATCTAAACACTAGCCGAAAATAATCGAGCAACAAATTGAGTTCAACAACCCGATTATCAAAAAGACCCAATTGAATTTTCAAGCTTTTTTCGATACCCCAACAATGATCGATTCTAGATTTTTTTCACCAAACATTAAATCTACTGGTAAAGTTTTTAAATCTATCATAATTAAATGGTTTTCACAATATTTTGACAATAAACTATCAAAAACGAACAAAAATTCTATCCGAGAAGAGGATGAGGGGGAGGGCGGTATGAGGAAGAAGACCAGAGGTAGGGGGAAGGGTTCCTATGGGGAAGGGAGATAAAAAACGGGATTTTTTTACGGGCTTCATGTGCTTTTTTTGTGTGTAAATATGCAAGTGCTATCTGGTAAAAAACAGTGTGTCTTTGACACAATTTTAAAAGGTTGAGTGTGTAAAAGGTTTTCCGTGAACGAGAGGTGTATAGCAGGGATTTCACTGCAACGTTGATGGATAAATTATGTATTTTACCTTTTTGATTCTTGTTGATTTTTCTTTGATAACACTGGTGTCCAGCCAGTTTGTGCGAATCTCTACTATTCTATCAAGTACATGTTACATCCCACCAACATAGACATTTGGTAACTTTGACCATCAAGACTTGAGAAATGAGAAGACATCACTTAGAAATCATCTAGTCTTTGTTTCTCTATTGCAATTTGATCCCTAGTCTCCCATCGTTTTTTTATTCATAATTACTTACCCAAAGTTGTGTTTTAATAACATTGATAATTTTACAATATCGTACACTACAAGTTTTGACATATACGTGCAAAACACGTGTTGAGAAACTAGTATATAAAAAAGAGACTAAATTTAGTGCTTTTAGTTTTTTGATAAGTGATATTTCATTACCTTTTTTTTTAACCATGTATTCCTAGTCCATTAGCTTGACTATTCAAATTTCGCGTCAGTTAGACAATTAAAGACGGTAAAACACTCATTGCAGGACGGTTCTTCGAGATCTTTGATTAAAGATTGAGAGCAGTTGTTATACAACTCGTTTGCCAAGTTTGCCAATTATCAAAATCTAAAATCATCTATCAAGTTTGCCAATTATCTATACAACATGGTCTTACTTAAAGTACAGATGTAACATAAAAGGCCTCTTAGAACTCCACTTGCTTATAGGGGTGAAATTGGTGTATAGAAGAACTAACAAAGTCAAAAGATGATTAAGACAATTTTCATTTGTTGGATTGAAGAAGTAATTGCATTTTATCACAAGAAGCAAAAGCTACTCACTTGTAAAAGGCATGGAAAATGACCAAACATAGCTTTCAACACCAATGACATATAAATTGATATCTACTAAAAACAGATATATCATCTTTTTAGAGGAAATGTGATAGAGGACTTTGACAAAGTAAACCACCTTCTCTTTAAACAATTTGAAAATTGCTGATATTAACTGAAATGAAGACACCTTACAAACACTCTGTCCCTTTTTTTTTCCTCTATAAAATCAAGTTTCTGGAGAATTTTGATAAATATAAGTTAAGTCATTGACCGTAGAATGCGAAGGGAGTCACCTATAGGTCCCACGGGTTCAAGCAGTGGAAGCAGCCACTAATGCTTGCATTAGAGTATGTTGTCTACATCATACCCCTTGCGGTGCGGCCTTTTTCTGGACCTTGTGTGAAAGCCGGATGCTTTATGCACCTGGCTGCCCACTGCAGAATGCAATTTTGTTCAATTCATTAGTAAAAACCTAGACCAAATAATGCTGTTTTATTCATGAAGATTTTCAAAGAAAGAAACTTAAGAATAATATAGTTCAAGTGTTTAGCTAGACAATAAGCATTTAACTGCTATATAAATCTTAACACTTGACAACCTAGGATATTGTTCATCATCTTGAAGCTATGTGGACACTCAAAACTTTCCTTATATTTGCTACTTTATTTAATCATTTTTCGATCGTTTATGGCTGCCATGAAACTGAAAGAGCAGCTCTACTGAGCTTCCAATCAATGCTGACTGATCCATCTGATCGGTTATCTTCATGGCAAGGTGGAAACTGTTGCAATTGGGAAGGAATCAAATGTTCAAGTTCAGGTCATGTTGTTGTTGTCAATCTCCGGAATCCTAATCCGGATGAAGTCATAATCAATGTCAATAAGGAACTTGTTTCAGATCCTAACAACACATCAAATGCCTTCAATGGTACTATATCTCCATTGCTCTTCACTCTTAACCATATGCGATATCTTGACCTGAGTTTCAACAACTTCATGCTCTCTAAACTACCTCCTGAGATATCAAACTTAACAAAGTTGACTTATCTCAATCTCTCAAATTCTATGTTTCAAGATTCCATCACCACACAATTTTCAAACCTTACATCTCTAAGGTCGCTTGATCTTTCGTGTGCTAATTTAGTAATTGATTTATCTTCTATTACTATTAGCTTGACATTACCACCAAAGTTGGATTTTGGTTCACTGCTATCTTTTATTAGCTATGGTCGATTATTTAGTCCAAATCTAAGGTGGTTAGAAGGACTCCGAGGCCTCAGATATCTTGTATTGACAGGTGTTGATCTATCAAAGGCCTCCGAATCATTTCATTGGGCTAAACCAATATCACATCTTTCAAATCTCATGTCACTTCAATTGTCCTACTGCAAAATTTCAGGAAGAATTCCGACAGGGCTATTACTTAACCTTACTAATCTTTCTACTCTAGAAATGAGTTCTAACGCTCTAACATCCCCGATACCTGACCTGCTATCGAACCTCACAACCCTCTCAACTCTTGATTTTAGCTCCAATGATTTAGATGGTCATATCCCTTACCTTCCTCAACTTGAGGAACTATATGTTGCTAGTAATCCAGCTATGATCATCAATCTTGTTTCAATGTTTTCAGTCCCATGGTCAAAGTTGACATTTCTTGACATAAGTTTCACAGGGGTAGGTGGAATGATTCCTCCTTCGTTAAGCAACTCAACTTCATTAACCTTTTTCCGAGCTGATGGATGCTCGATCCAAGGGTCGATACCTTCTTCCATCACAAACCTTAAGAAATTAAGTGTACTGATGCTCAATGACAACAATATCACAGGCCAACTTCCTGTAACCATGTCCAGTTTAATAGGTCTTCAATACTTATCTCTGTTCCAGAATAGATTACAAGGGCAAATTCCAATTTCAATTTGTCAAATCCCCTCCCTTGAGTACCTGAATTTAGAATGGAATGAGCTAACAGGACAGTTTCCCTCGTGCATACTTCAGCTTCCTAAGCTTTCATATCTTTATATTCAGATGAATGAGCTGAATGGCAATATGCCATTGTCTTTGTTCCAAAAATCTAGATTGGATCAAATTAGTATAGGTTCTAGTGGATTATCATTGGAAATTGACGATCAAGATCAACCCTTCGTGCAAACTTTTCAGCCCGTGGTTTTGGAATTTACATCTTGCAACATGAGAGGAGAAATCCCAAATTTCTTCTCAAATTTGACGAACCTCACAATCTTGAATTTGGCTAACAACAGCCTATCAGGAGCCATACCATACTGGTTGTTCAATCTCCCTTCCCTCTCTCTAATAGATTTATGTATGAATAACTTGGAGGGAGTTATACCTCCAACAATTCAGCTGAAATCTTCTCCTTTTCCAACAATAATAAATTTGGCCAGTAACAACCTTCAAGGTCCAATCCCTTCTCAGCTCGAGAATGTTAATGTCATCGATTTGTCACTTAACAACTTCATAGGCTTAATACCGACACAGATAGGAGAAGTTCCTGGTATCAGGTCCATATCCTTATCCGGGAACAAAATTCATGGTCCAATACCTAATTCATTTTGCCAAGCAACTAATATTCTTCAGGTTCTTGATCTCTCCAATAATAGCTTGTCAGGCACTATTCGACGTAATTTGGGGAACTGCAAGTCTCTCACTTACCTTAATCTTGGACAAAACAAGCTCACTGGAAGTGTTCCAAAAGAACTTGAACGAGTTACAAGCCTTCGTTATCTGGACCTGAATGGGAATGAGTTTGAAGGATCTTTTCCGACAGTGATTGAAAACTTTCAAGATTTGGAGATTCTGAACTTGGCAGGCAATAAATTTGAAGGAAGGATACCAAAGTTCATTGGCGACTTACACCACCTTCGTATCCTCGTGCTTGCATCAAACTCTTTCAGTGAATCTATCCCAGAAGGGCTAATGAAGTTGGAAAATCTACAATATATTGGTTTTTCAAGGAACAATCTATCTGGCCCCATTCCTGAGAATCTTGATGGCTTGAAAACGATGATGAAAAGACAAAATGAGGCGACCATCTTAGGTTATGTTTACTCCCTCAAGTTCACTGGTGCTCAGCTAGAAATTGTCACCAAAGGACAGACACAATTGCTTGAGTCAGTGTATTCCTACAACACTGGATTCGACATCTCAGGCAACGCTCTCACTGGTAAAATCCCTGAGAAAATTGGCCTTTTAAGTGGAGTTCCATTGCTGAATCTCTCACATAATAATCTTACTGGGGTGATCCCAAAGACTATTGGCGAGATGATTTCCCTCGAGTCGTTGGATCTCAGCTATAACCAATTAACAGGAGAAATTCCAGTGACATTAACACTCTTAGATTTCCTTCAGGATCTCAACTTGTCTTATAACAATTTGAGTGGAAGGATTCCAAGCGGTCCGCATTTTGACACACTGTATCAAGATGGAACAGCATATATTGGAAACAAATACTTATGTGATGCACCTGGTGGGATGAATTGCAGTAACAATGGTCCATCTATCACTGAAACTGCAGATAACAAATATGATCAAGAAAATGTCCTTTTTGTTGTAGTTATATTCTTGGGCTTTGTAACAGGACTTTCTGGAGTATTTCTACTCTTATATATGATAGATGACAATTGGAGGAACATGTACTGGAGAGCAGTAGACAGAATTGTGTTGAAAATAGTAAACAGTGAATCATGATGTATATACACTATATGTTGTTTGAAGCATAAGAAAAGTCTATATCTGCATAAAATTCCGTAGTACTTATACAATGTTTGGTTTCCAACACAAAAACTGCATAACTAATATAATACAAGAGTAGTTTGTGCAGCTCTTGACATCTCTAGTTGTATGTACCAAAAAACTAAGTATAGCCTAATCTAGTTGCCACCCATTCTGGGAAACGTGAGAGAGAATTCCAAGCATAGGCATTAGGTAAGAGGCGGAAATATGATTTGAAGCTAATGTATTAAGGAATTCTAGACTTTTTATGTTATTGAGTTCTAAATTATAATTTGTACATTTTTAACGAACTTCTTTAGACAAATATACAAAGTTACAGAGTTTAGCCAAACCCTTAATCAGCATGCTAGCTCCGCCCCGACTGCCTTGCATCGTGAGCCTTGTGTTCAGGGCCCCAACTAGGAGAGAGAAAACATAACATTAATTTAGCCAAGTGTTAGTATGACGCTGAAACGAGTAGCGACCTACGGTTATAACGGTTAGGTTGCCGATTTTCTAAATATATCGATGAAAAAGAAGCAATTAATGGAGATTTTTGGTAGTTTTCTTCCATTAAATGCAAGTAGTAATATCCAGACAATTGGAGATTTATAAAATTTCCTATTCTTTAAGGAAACTCAAGAACATCAAAGTCTTGAAATCCAGGGTTTGCTAAAGAGATAACCCCACTTCTTCATTTTTATATATTGTGTTTTATTAAGCTTCTATAATATAATTATGGAAGAAAATTGGGGTTTAAACTATAGATCAGAGTAACCATAGAAATGGGTCTTGAAAGTGATGAATTTTTTGTTGGGAAACTACTGAGCTATGTCCATTTATAAGTAGCTCATTACAAAAATTGGTCAATTCTTAAAATATTACTAATATTAGCCAATTAGTAATTTGTAGTAAAAAGGGTCAAATTTTTGCTTTCTTTTGAGTGGGTGTTATAAGAATAGATTGATACATGTTAAGGAACTCGAATCTTAGTTTTGGGATGATTTGGTGAAGTTTTGAAGTAGTTTGAATTGAATATTCGAAGTAAAAACTGAACATAAAAAAAAAATTATAGGTGTATTACACCATGTATCATTTGTGTATCACATATGTATCATATTTGTATCAATTGTGTATCAAATGTATACCTGTGTGTGAGATACATGCATGATACATGTTTGATACATGTGTCGCAGAAGTTTTTGAACTCGATTTAATTATGAATTTTGATACAAAACCAGTCCAAATCACCTTCAATCTTCCTCAAATTTTGTATATTGACTTATCTATATTTTTTCAATGAATTTCAATTATACCCATTGAAAAAGTTCCTTTTTTGCTTAGATTTTTGGAATATTGTATATATATTTTTTGTATTTCATCAACTTATTTGCTACTTCATCCATGAAATTTTCTTTCGGTCTTGCATCTAATGTTGCTAATCACGCTTAAAAATATGGAAGGAGATTTTTGCATGTGATTCTTTGAGGGAAAAAACCTTATTTATTTGGTTTTTCAATTTTTATGTGCTTGGCTAGTTTTGGTAAGTCTATGACTAATGGCTAGAGGTTGGTAAGTTGAGACTTATTTGAGACATTTGTGTAAGTTTCCCTTTTTTGTTTTTTGGTTTCTCACCCGGTGTTTGGTACCCATATTTGGCCCAACTAAATCCGGATTTTCCTAACAAAGACGACTCCATACACAGGGATTCGAACCCGAGAATTCTGGTTAAGGATGAAGGAGTACTTACCACTTCACCGCAACACTTGTCGGTGGAAGTGGGTGACTTTGAAACTAAAGTATACAATACTTGAATGATATAATTGGTGTAACTTTGAGTTGTTGTTGATGAATGATGAATAAACATCGTATAAGTTGAGTAACTTTATTATTGCAAAAAAATAATTTAGCAACTTTAGTGCAATAAAATAAAAGTTCAGTAATTATTTCTAAAATTAGTCAATATGTGATGAATACTTACAATACGGATCCAAAATCAAGGAGAGCATTAAGCATATGAGTGGTAGTTAGAATGAAAATATACCTATAAAAATTAATCCCTGCATAACTAATGCATCGTATTAAATAACACTCGTATAAGTTAGGAAATTTCTGTATTATTTTATGCATGATAAAATGTCCAGCAAGAAATTGAACTCAAAGAATGCTGTCATGAGTTCACGATTCACTGCTTACTATTTTCAACACAATTCTGTCTACTGCTCTCCAGTACCTGTTCCTCCAATTTTCCTTCATCAAATATAAGAGCAAGAATAACCCAGAAATTCCTGTTACATAGCCCAAGAATATAACTACAACAAAAAGGACATTTTCTTGATCATATTTGTTCTCTACAGTTTCAGTGGTAGACGGACCACGGTTACTGCAGTTCATCCCACCAGGAGCACCACACAAGTATTTGTTTCCAATATATGCTGTTCCATCTTGATACAGTGTGTCAAAATGCGGACCGCTTGGAATCCGTCCACTCAAATTGTTATAAGATATGTTGAGATGCTGGAGAAAATCTAACAGTGTTAGTGTCACTGGAATTTCCCCTGTCAAATGGTTATAGCTGAGACCCAACGACTCGAGGGAACTCATCTCACCAATACTCTTTGGGATCAATCCGAAAAAATTATTATGTGAGAGATTCAGCAATGGAAGTCCACTTAAAAGGCCAATTTTCTCAGGGATTTTACCAGTGAGAGCGTTGCTTGAGACGTCGAATCCAGTGTTGTAGGAATACACTGACTCGAGCCACTGTGTCTGTCCTTTGGTGACTATTTCTAGCTGAGCACCAGTGAACTTGAGGGAGTAAACATAACCTAAGATGGCCGCCTCATTTTGTCTTTTCGTCATCGCTTTCAAGCCATCAAGATTCTCAGGAATGGGGCCAGATAGATTGTTCCTGGAAAAACCAATATATTGTAGATTTTCTAACTTCATTAGCCCTTCTGGGATAGATTCATTGAAAGAGTTTGATGCAAGCACGAGGATGCGGAGGTGGTGTAGATCGCCGATGAACTTTGGTATCCTTCCTTTAAATCTATTGCCTGCCAAGTTCAGAATCTCCAAATCTTGAAAGTTTTCAATCACTGTTGGAAAAGATCCTTCAAACTCATTCCCATTCAGGTCCAGATAACGAAGGCTTGTAACGCGTTCAAGTTCTTTTGGAATACTTCCAGTGAGCTTATTTTGTCCAAGATTAAGGTAAATGAGAGAATTGCAGTTTCCCAAATTACGTTGAATGGTGCCTGACAAGCTATTATTAGAGAGATCAAGAACCTGGAGAACATTAGTTGCTTGGCAAAATGATTCAGGTATTGGACCATGAATTTTGTTCCCGGATAAGGATATGGACCTGATACCAGGAACTTCTCCTATCTGTGTTGGTATTGAGCCTACGAAGTTGTTAAGTGTCAAATCGATGGCATTAACATTCACGAGCTGAGAAGGGATAGGACCTTGAAGGTTATTTCTGGCTAAATTTACTATTGTTGGGAAACGAGAAGATTTCAGCTGAATCATTGGCGGTATAAATCCCTCGAATTTATTCATAGACAAAGCTAGTATAGAAAGGGAAGGGAGATTGAACAACCAGTATGGTATGGCTCCTGATAGACTGTTGTTAGCCAAATTTAAAACCACGAGTTTCGACAAATTTGAAAAGAATTCTGGGATTTCTCCTCTCATGTTGCAAGATGTACATTCCAAAATCTTGGGCTGGAAAGTTTGCACAAAGAGTTGATGTTGATCATTAATTTCCAATGACAATCCACTTGTTCCTAAACTTATTTCTTCCAATCTAGACTTCTGGAATAAAGACAATTGCATATTACCATTCAGCCTATTCCTCTGAATATAAAAAGATGAAAGCTTAGGAAGCTGAAGTATGCACAAGGGAAGACGTCCTGTCAGATCATTCCATTCTAAATTCAGGTACTCGAGGGAGGGGATTCGACAAATTGAAATGGGAATATGCCCTTGTAATCTATTCTGGAACAGAGATAAGTACTGAAGGCTTATTAAACTGGATATTGATACAGGAAGTTGGCCAGTAATGTTGTTGTCATTGAGCATCAGTACACTTAATTTCTTAAGGTTTGTGACAGAAGAAGGTATCGACCCTTGGATCGAGCAACCATCAGCTCGGAAAAAGGTTAATGAAGTTGAGTTGCTTAAAGAAGGAGGAATTGGTCCAGCTACCCGAACGAAGCTTATGTCAAGAAATGTCAACTTTGACCATGAAACTGAAAACATTGAAACAAGATTGATGATCATAGCAGGATTCCTAGCAACAGAAAGTTCTTCAAGTTGAGGAAAGTAAGGGATATGACCATGTAAATCATTGCCACTAAAATCAAGAGTTGAGAGGATTGTGAGGTTCGATAGCAGATCAGGTATGGGGGATGTTAGAGCGTTAGAACTCATTTCTAGAGTAGAAAGATTAGTGAGGTTAAGTAACTGCGATGTTGGAATTCTTCCTGAAATGTTGCAATTGGACAAATGAAGTGACATGAGATTTGAAAGACTCGACATTGGTTTAGCCCAACGAAAGGATTCAGAGGCCTTTGATAGATCCACACCTGTCAATACAAGATATCTGAGGCCTCGGAGTCCTTCTAACCACCTTAGATTTGGACTAAATAATCGACCATAACTAATAAAAGATAGCAGTGAACCAAAATCTATCCTTAGAGGAAATGTCAAGCTAACAGAAAAAGAAGAAAAATCAGGTACTAAGTTTGCACATGAAAGATCTAGAGACCTTAGAGATGTAAGGTTTGAAAATTGTGTGGAGATGGAATCTTGAAACATGGCATTTGAGAGGTTGAGATAAGTCAACTTTGTTAAGTTTGATATCTCAGGAGGTAGTTTAGAGAGCATGAAGTTGTTGAAACTCAGGTCAAGATATTGCATATGGTTAAGAGTGAAGAGCAATGGAGGTATAGTACCTTTAAGGGCAAAATTAGATGTATTGTTAGAATTTGAAACAACTTCCTTATTGACATTGATCATGATTTTATCTGGATTAGGATTCCGGAGATTGACAACAACAACATGACCTGAACTTGAGCATTTGATTCCTTCCCAATTGCAACAGTTTTCTCCTTGCCATGAAGATAATCGATGAGATGGATCAGTCAACACTGATTTGAAGCTCAATAGAGCTGCTCTTTCAGTTTCATAGCAGCCATAAACGATCGAAAAATGATAAAATAAAGTAGAAAATATAAGAAAATGTTTCTTTAACCACATGGCTTCAAGATGCAGAACAATATTTTCCTAAGTCGTCTAGTGTTTTTATACCAGTTAAATGCTCATTGTCTAGCTATACCACTTGAACTGAATTGTTCACAAGTTTTTTTGGTGTAGGCTTCTACAACTGAATTGAAAAAGATTGCATTCTACAGTCAATGATTTAATTTAAAATAATCATAATTCTACAGAAACTTGATTTAATGGAGAAAAAAAGGGACAATGTGTTTGAAAGGTGTTTTCATTTCTCTGTGAATACCAGCAATTTTCAAATTGTTTGAAGAGAAGATGGTTGAATTTGACAAAGTCCTCTATAAAATCTCTAATAGGTTTGAAAAATTAACATACCTGCTTTACAATATATCATTGCATATGCCATTGGTGTGTGAAAACTATCTTTGTTAATTTCCAAACCTTTTACCAATGTGTAAGTTTTGCTTCTTGTCATATGAATGCATCTACTTTTTCAGGTGAACAAACTGAAAATTGTCTCTATCATTTTATGACTTCGTTACTTCTATATGTGTACGGGTGAAATAGGGGCCAAAGTCTCCCCCGATTTCCCGATGAAGGAACAAAGCGGCTCGAAGTGATTATAATCGAGACCAGGAGCCCCTCGTATCGAACTTCGGGAGGAATGAACGATACATCTGAGTTCAGACACGGTGAAATGACAGGCTCAGGCGAAGTATAGCTTCTGGACCTCGGGGGACGCAATGGACGGTTGCGCATGACGAGCAGGGGGCTGTAATATTCGCCCTCAACCGGATATTACAACGCGAATCCCATTCACTATCAACTGTAGATCAACATTTACCGGAATAAAAAATATTTTTACATTTTTTAGACTTGTACTAGGACTGAAATTACCCTTACTATATAAAGCGGAAGGTTTTATTTATTCTGACACATTGTGACACACAAATCAAATCAATAAAGTTTAATTTTGTCTTCTAACTATTATTAAAAGCATTACTCATTTGTTCTTTTCTTCACTCACGACCGAGCTTGTACCGAGGGTCTAGCCGAGGACGAATTCCACTGTTCAGTCTAAGATCAGGCTTGGTCACTACATTGTGATTAATTTGATCATTTATTTTGTCTTTAAATCATTTACCTGCCGTTCTTAATTATTCGTATCGAATTAAACCACGTATCCTTTAAACCGCGTATAAATCTAACTGTTACTCATTTTTGAGGTAAACAGTTTGGCACTCACCGTGGGCCTAAGAAAAATAGTGGTGATTTGATATGAATCTCCATAATACACCATATTTTATGCTTGTTCTTTGAAATTTTAATTCCAAGTTAGCCTAAGGATGTCAAACTCTCAGTCTGCTCATTTGAATCTTGATGCTGAGTCAGGCCATCATGACGAGAATAATAAGCGGTGCCAAGTGCTTCCTACCGATCCAATGATGTTTCAGTCGCCGACCCGATCGATGCTAACTTGCACGTGGATATCAACATCAATTTTCCCATTGATCCCGAAAGTAGAACTCGCAGGAGCCCGGCCAGCCGCTCAAGAAACGCCCGAAGGTGAAGGTGATGAGATGAGCCTATGACTGACTTTCGAAATGTTGCAGGCTCAACATGCGGCAATAACACAACTGCAGAATCAAAGCCACACCCCTCACAAAGTCGAGCCCGAACAGTCCTGGAAAAGTACTCGGAGAGATGAACAAGTTATCGTGGAACCGAGTGAAGTAAGGCCCGGAGAAACTTCCGAGATGATGAAGATGCTCGAAGCATTAACAAAACAAGTGGAGTCAGGCAAGAAAAAGATCGAGGCCTGTTGACGACCAATTTTGACCCTCCCTTTTACAATTAATTAATTTATTCTTAATGATTTACAATGAATGTTTTGAATAGTATTTCTATCAATAAATACCTATTTTATCAAAATTGATTAAGTATTAGTTTTGAAATTAATAACCTATTACTAACATTATGTAATAATAAATATACTTACTACTTTTTATATCATTGAGGTAATTTTTAAAATACACTATCTAGGCTTTATAATTAGTGTAATGAATTATTTCTCAAATTCTGATTAATTAGATTATTATGTTCAAATTAGTGTTATAACTTAGAAGATAAAGTATTTCATAAATAATTAATTATAATAATTAGTAATATGTTTGGTAATTATAATTTTACTACATTTTAGTGAAAATAATTAAGTTTGTTTAAATTAATAAAAGGGTAAGAAGACCAAAAGGCCACAATTGAAAATCTCCAATTAAACACAAAATGCCCATTTTTAAGAAACTAACTTCGGCCCAATCCTAATCCCAATATGAAAAAAGCAGCTAGCCTAGACATCCCTCTCTTTCCATCTTGGCGATCCGCGTCCATCTCCATAAAACAATCAAAGCACGCCACGTCACTCGCCTCTCTCACTCGCAAAAAAACACAATGAATCTGGACCATTGATCTATCAGATCATCGACCCGCATTTTATCCTTATTTTTTCTTTAATTTTTAGTACTCACTAGAATTTATCTAGTTGTCCAAATCCAACAATCCAACGGCCATGCCTTTTTCACATTTTTATTCTTTAATGCCCAAATTATCAGGGCCGTTGATCGATAAATCCAACGGCCCAAATCTCATCTCTCTTTCTTAAACCTAAAGACAACAACCCCATCTCACCAAACCCTAATCACTCTAACACTCACCCGTCCGCCTCACTTTTACCGTTCTCTCCTTTTTCTCTCAAACTCACTGGCTCAAATCAATCAAAAACCTTGCACAAATTCGTGCAAGGTCTTGAATCCATCAGGAAATCATCTCGCCTGTCTCCTTTATCCGAGAATCCTGCTGACCTTCCCTTTTTGCTCTTCAAATCTGAAGCACCATACATGACTAGTATGATTGAAGCACTCATTTCATCTTCGTTCTTTCAAATCCAAACTCAGAAGATCATCCGCTTTGTCCCAAGGCTGTAGGATCAATGATCCCCTTTTTTTTTTCACTGATTAAATTCAAAACCCCTCATGTCTGAAAATCCTAGCTTGAAAATGTAACTTCAAATCGCCTAAATCCTCTCTCGCTCCGTCAAATCGGAGCATGCATGAAGTTTTTGAGAGGATTCATTATGAGGATTATTTACCCAGAGGTCAAAAATAGTGACCTCTGGGTTTTAAATCTTGACTGATGGTTCTCTGCCTTCAAGGATCAATCTCCCTTTCTCAGATAAAAATCTTCACTATTTTCCCCTCTACTCTTCTCTGATTTCACTCATATTTCTCCCATCATCAGCATCTTCCGCTATCTAATTTGAATTCTTTTTAAGACTTAGAGCCTTAAATGGCACTATAAATAGGGCTTTAATGTTCTCCCTGACATCAAGAACCACTCAAGAAAAACACAAACGTTTCAATCATCTAAGAAATTTAGGATAAAAAGCCTTAGGTTTTCTTACTGTTTCCTTTTATTTCGTTTGCTGAGTACTGTCGCTGGTTCAAACTTGGGGTTTCTAGGGTCTTAAGCAACTGAAAAGATCTCTCGTTTGGTCTGTTGCTCTAAAAAAGATCAACACATCTCTCATTCTTCTCTTTTGTTCATCTCTTTTGTATGCTGCAAATATATTAGTATATTCCTAGTATTACAATTGTTTTATGGTGTTCAGTATGTTATTGCTTGTGTTCTGTTAAATTTAATGACTACTTGTGATTATTTGTCCTGCCTTGAGTTTTTAATAGATAATTGATTAAACCATTAATTGATTCATGCTGATATCTGTTCTTGAGTTCCCAACAATCTACGTGTTTAAGTTATTATATGTTCATGTTCACATGAACTTCATAGCTTTCACTGATCTGCAATAATCTTTATCCTTATCTATTGCATCTCTATAGTTTGTGAGTCATGAAGTTAAGCTTATTTATTTGATAATTATGACTGAATGAATCTGAAGGTTAAGTTTATATGTTTTATCCATAAATTCTAAGTGTTTATATATTTCCTTCTCTACTTGTGTTTGTTAAGTTATTTCTGAGTAGCCACTATGGTTTCCTTCTCTACTTGTGTTTGGTAAGTTATTTATGAGTAGCCACTGTGGTCCTTTACTTTGTCTAGTTGTTGTTGCTTTTGTCGACCTACACTTGTTTGAATTAAACTCTCTTCTCTTCTCCTAGTAGTCCTATTATGTACAATTGTTAAGGCTAAGTTATCTTTGATCATAACACAATCATGATCATGTTTCTTCTCTTTGTTATAAAGACAGATAATTGTTACGCTGAACCCAATTGTTTTCTTGATTAGTCAACATCCTCAGTTGTATGCTTACTTGGTATCATACCTCCTATCTCTTATTTTTAGGGGTATCATTAATCTTTGAAAAAGTTGGCATGCATTTTATCTTTTACGATTGTCTTCCCTTAAAACGGACCTAGTTTTTTTGTTATAACCAAGTGATAACTTGTAAAACCAGAAGCATGATCATTTTCATATTCATGTATCAACCTAGACTTAAATTTGAGTTAAATATGTTCTCATGCAATATCTTTCCTTTATCTGTAACTCTTTCTCCTCATGTCATGCTTAATCTAATTCTACAAAACGTGTAAAGTTTCCTTTGTTTACATAGAATCATCAATGATTTGAAGTATTTAAGTGGTTAACTGAATACTGCATGTTCTTGCTTAGATCCTGATTTCATACCTTGTCCAGAACCACTCCAGCCCTTTCCCCATTGTTAATTTTAAAACAAAATCTGACCCCCTATGATCTTATAAGGACCTTTGGCGATGCTATCTGAACATAATGACTTGGTTGAAGCTAACACTATTAGGAGTATGATTCTGTAGAAATCCTTAGGGATTCTGTATTTTGATCTGTGAACTTGTAGGCCTATTGAAAGGCTTGATCATGTCCTAGATTTCTTTGACAACCTCTATAAATTATTATACATGACTGTGTTGCATGGATTTTCATTGCTGACTCTCTTTAAAAGTGTTAAGATAGTAGCATTAACCTATGTATTTGTTGAAAGAAAATCAATCAGCTCACACTAGGTTTGCCATAGACAAGAAACCTATGTATATGTTGAGTTGTTGTTGTATAGCTTTGCCTTTCCTTGGAATATTACTCTGCTCCAAATTTAGACTTTTGTAATATGCTTATGATGCTTCTGTTCCGTACCTGTATGTGTTTCAAAGTTAGATCTTTAGAATTCATGTGATATGTGTTTGTTTGGTAACCCAGTGTGAACTATATGTTCTTATGTTAGGAGGGAAAGTATATATTTTGTGTTAGGCACTGCTATAGCGTTTAGTTACATTGAAAGGGCCTCATTGACATTTAAACCCGTAAGGAAAATATGTTGTTAGTGTTTAAGGGTATTTGGGAGTGGAGTTTGACTCTAGGTTAGGATGCCCTCCCCAACACAAGCATTGACCTAGGCCTTGAGTCCCTTGGTAACTTTGAATTATCGGGGGATTCAAAGGGAGCATCGAACATGAGTGGAATTTCCTTCTTACACCTTAATTCATTGACACATTTTGTTCTTTGGAGGTTTAATGTTAATGACAACGAAAGATTCTCAATGTGAATTATTTGCTAAGTAGAACCACCATATTAGTATAATTTCCCACAGTATTGATTATTATTCGTTTCTATTATTTGTCTATATAGCTATCATGTATATTTGAATATGTTGACAATGTGGGAATACTTCTAATGACCTTCGTTTATTCTTTTTTGGGCATGTATACATTTGGGCATGAAGAGTTCCTAAGGAACACAACCCAAAACCAGTCTCACTGCATTTCCTGAAGAGTCCAGTCAGCTATAGCCATGCTTCTCAATTCCTATCTTATTGAGGCCCAATCACTAGAGTCCAGTCCTATGTCCCTTACTACTCATTATTTCCATAGCCTAGTTTACTGCTTCATTATTTTTCGTCTACTGCCTTTGTTGTCTTATTATATTTCATTTCCATGTATTCAATACTCATATATTAGATTATGTGCTTTATCTTCAGACTTTATACTACATGAAACATAGACAAACCTTAACTAATATAGGAATTAAAGGGAATTAACTAGTGATTAATCTCCCCCCGCAAATTATAACTTGTTCATCTTGTACATTCACCTTTCATAAAGATTCTGAAGCTCAGGCCTCTAATAAAAAACAACAGCCCGTTTTCAAAAGGAAATCAAAAACGAATCGCTGGATTTTACTAACATGGAATGAAATCAGATTTTCTCATAAAAGAAATAAGGTACTGTTGTCTTAAGTGAGTTTTCAAAGATCGCTTCATTTAGATTTTCAAACCAAGGCACATTTAGAATCACTTTCTTTTAATATTACACTAGCATTTATTCTTCAAAGTACTTACTTTCATAACTTAATAATGAAAAGCCTTAAAATATAGACCACTTTTAAAACTCTCTTAACCTTCAATAACTCTTTTTACAATCTCTCATCCCTCCTAAGTCTTATATATATATATACACTTCCTTTACTATATAGTAATTATACCTTACTAGTAATTAAGCATAGTATAAATAATTGATTCCTTAAAATTAGTCTAAGTCCTACGGAGCTACCTCAGGTATATTTTAAGGGGTCCCTAACATCTTCCCCTTGGAAGAACAAAGACCCTTACCCATAATCTCACCGGTTTGCAGACCTATACAAAATATAACTTAGTAATTAAATAGTTACCCTAGTATACCTTTAAATATTAGGTGGAAACTCTCTTTCATCAACAACAGAGAAATCACAAGTTGAATCCTGTCTTGACTAGTGCAAAATAGGGTGCAACAACATGGCGACTCTGCTGGAGAATATGACACTTAAGTTTTGACCTTAGCAGACTTAGACTAATTGGCCTCTAAATTTGTTTATACCTTGCTTTGATTATAGTTAAAATTGCAATTATGTGTTTACAATCTTTATTTTGTCTTTATAATTATTTGCTCTTTATGATTATCATGCTTATTGCTGCTACACCTTTGTCTGTTACTTCTTTATACACACTATCATCACATTCTTCTAATCGAGTCTTGGACGTACACTATCACACACAATGGCACATGAGGGTTGTCTTTTACACCCCTTCCAAACCTTCTTTTTAAAACTCTCTAGTTTCAGAGAATGGCTTTGTCAGGTCAACCGACATAACTTCTCGTAACCTTCAGTCCAATACAAAAGTAGGAAACACTATACTCTAGTAAAATACGTCATATTGCATAAATCTTAGGTGAGTCAGTCTTGGTACCGATACACAATCAGGAAATCTACCCTGATGTCAATGGGTCATACACACAACGACATAACTTTTGTGGAAAGACAAACAAACATGATGAGACACTTAAGGATCCAAAGCAAACACTTACCCAAATATCTTTATCTTACCCACCTCAGAAAATGAAAATCAACCAAAACATCTCTGAAATTAGCATGGTAATGGGAGCACCACATAAGTTGAGACAGTGGTGGATGAATATTTGTCCGAAACACACAGATGAGGTTCGGATGCACCTGGGGGCATTAACTGCATTGATGAACATCCGAGCAGATATGGTGCTCACTTGCCTGTTGATAGAGTTTTGGGATCCGGCTAAGGTGGTGTTCAAATTTGCTGACTGTGAGTTAGTATAGACATTGGAAGAATTCACAAGTTTCACAGAGCTTCCGTTCAACGGAAGAGAGACAATATTGCCAGTTACTATGCCCGGTTACCGGTTCTTGGATGCCTTAGGCCTTGACAACAACAGAATCCTCAGAAGTATTAAGGATGGATGGGTGAGACTCGACTAGATGTTCGACAAATTTGGGCACCCAGAAAGCTATGAATGGTATTTAAGGGAGTTTCAATGTGACCAAGAGACGTGGGAAAGTCTCAGGCCTATCACATTCACAATAGCACTGTTGGGATTATTGGGCTTCCCACAACGAAGGAGCCTTATCAATATCAACCTGATATCGGTGGTCCTCACAACCTTCCGCGGAAATCTTTAAGCTACTCTAGTGCCGATGGTATTAGCTGAGATACTGAGAGATTTGTCCGCATGTGCACAAGGGTATGATTCTTTTAAGGGTTGTAACTTGCTGCTTCAGATTTGGCTACTGAACACTTCTTCCAGTGAGAGGCCACCATAGACTACTTCATGTGTGTCAACAATATGATCCGCAACCACAAGGAAAGATTAAGACACTGGATCTCCCTAAATGGACAAGAAGAATTTGGGTGATAGTGGATCGAAATTCCTTTTTAACTTTTATTCACAAATCACCGAACCGACTAGTACCGTCAATCTAGTTCACAATTAAACATATTCAACTCAGAATTGGAAATCATGCATACAATTCGAACTCTTTTAAGCATTTTATCGAACGCTAGGTGACCTCATTAGATTACCACCCCTTCTTTGTGAGTTTTACCCCAACCCTCTTCCCTTTTTGCTAGATTAAGAAGTTTTACTCACATGCATGCATGGGTTCGACCTCCATTTTCAAGAACCATCCTATGTGTTTTATTCTTAATTCAAATTTGAGAATTTGGGGAAAATGGGGTGAAGACTTACCTCTTTGAGTGAAGAAGATAACATTAACTCGATAGATTCCGGGTTTGAGAGACTTTGAAGAATCAATTTTTGATGAAGAAAAACCTTCTCTCTCAAGAACCCTCTCTCCCTTCTCTCTATTTTTGCTCAGAAATTAGTTAAAAATGAAGGGGAGGGGTGTTTTAATGAACTGGGGATCGGGTTTTAAAATTAGAAAAATAGGAGCCCGACACTGGAATGCGATCACATTCCTGACATGCGGTCCGCAAAATCGACCGCAGAATGACCCTCAAGATGGGCCAGCATTTAAAAAACACTGTGCAGGTATGCGACCACCGTGCGGTACGCATGCACATTATGCGATCGCATAACCTCCCTCGCTAAAATCAATGGGAAAGAATGCGACAACCATGCGGTCCGCAGAACCAACATGTGATCGCATTTTGGACCGCATAGTTGTCCTCAAATTGGGCAGTGCTTCTGCCCATGTATGCGACCATCATGTGGTCCGCATACACGTTATGCAATCGCATAGTGCGTCGCATAACGCCCAAATATCTGGAAAATTCATCTTTCAAATTTCGGGGTACTTTTTACTGAAAAATATGTCCGTTTTAAGAATTTCTACAGTTATAACAACTTGGGGACTTATTCGGGTATTAATTCAAACAATAAATTGTACGGGTCTTTACATCCTACCCCCTTAAAAATCATTCATCCTCGAATGAGGATTTTGGAAATCATTTGGTTTTGAAAACATGATATGCAAACTTCCAGATTTTCACTATCTCCAATATTTTCAGAAAATTTCGCTAGAATTTTCTTTTGTAATTAGGCCTATCTATCTGTCAGAGAGCCCCCGAAACACATTTCCAAGCATCATTACATAGTTTTTAGTTATTCAATAACTTGCACACACCGTTGTTACCTCAACAAATTGTATATACCCAATCACTCTAACAACTACACATAGTTCTTTCTTCTTATACCACGAATTTGCACATGATTCAGATTCTTGCACATAACTTGGTCATTTTAATGAGTCCCATACAACCCAATCACCTTAATACACCATATTCATTTCAATTAATCATTACCAACCTACACTAATATTAATCACTTGCCTAACACATAAGTTCCACAAAACTTTCATTTACTTCAAGGGTTGCACACTACCCAAATAGTAACAACAGGTTCAGTTTTAGCACACATTGGGAAGTTACAACAATAAGGCAATTAGGGGAAAATGGGGTGCTTTTGCACTAAACTGAACATAAAATATACTTTTCTTAGAGATGACAGTTCGCACGATCACTACTAGACTTATTCAAACAAATGGGGATATTTTTCTTTCATCTCATTTTCCGCTTCCCATATGGCTTCCTCAACGTGCTGACTTCGCCACAATACTTTGACTGAAGCAATTTCTTTGTTCCTCAATCTACGGACTTGTCTATCAAGAATAGCAACCAGAACCTCTTCATACGATAATTCTTCATTAACCTCAATAGTCTCAACTGGCACGATGGCTGATGGATCTCCAACCACTTTCTTCAACATAGACACATGGAACACCGGGTGCACTAATGACAATTCAGGGGGTAATTCCAACCTATAAGCCACTTGTCCTATCCTTTGAGCAATCCAATATAGCCTGACATGCCTTGGGCTCAATTTCCTTTTCTTCCCAAACCGCATCACTCCCTTCATGGGAGATAGCTTCAAGAATACCCAATCATCTACTTGGAATTCCAATTCTCTTCGACGAACGTCCGCATAGGATTTTTGACGGCTCTGAGAAGTTTTCATTCTCTCCTGAATGACTCTGACTTCTTCCAACGCCTGGTGCACGAGATCTGGCCCTAACAATTCTGCTTCACTAACCTCGAACCCCCCAATCGGAGATCTACACCTTCTTCCGTACGATGCCTCAAATAGGGCCATTTGAATTCTTCTCATGATTCTTGAGTTGCCTGGAAGCATACGCTATAACCTTCCCATTTTGCATCAACACACATCCCAAACCAACCCTTGAAGCATCGCAATAAACCACAAATCCCTCTGTGCCTTCTGGCAAAGTCAACACCGGTGCCGAAGTCAATCTTGATTTCAATTCCTGAAAGCTCTTCTCACAAGCGCCGTACCATTGGAACTTAATTTCTTTCTGCATCAATTTAGTCAATGGGGAGGCGAGGGTAGAGAATCCCTCCACAAACTTCCGATAATACCCAGCTAAACCCAAGAAACTGCGAATCTCCGTCGGGGTCGTTGGTCTAGGCCAATCCTTCACTGCTGAGATCTTCTGGGGATCAATCTTAATCCCTTCTCTGGAAACAACATGACCCAAAAATGCGACGGACTCCAACAAAAATTCACATTTTGAAAACTTGGCATACAATTGTTGCTGATGAAGAGTCTGCAGAACTGCCCTGAGGTGATTAGCATGGTCCTCCCGACTCCGCGAGTAGACAAGGATGTCATCAATAAAAACAGTCACGAAGGAGTCAAGAAACGGTTTGAAAACCCGATTCATAAGATCCATGAAAGCCACTGGAGCATTGGTCAGTCCAAAGGACATTACCAAAAATTCAAAATGGCCACAACAAGTTCTGAAGGCGGTCTTAGGAATATCCTGCTCTCTGATCTTCAACTGGTGATACCCAGACCGTAAATCAATTTTGGAGAAAAACCTTGCACCTTGCAATTGGTCGAACAAATCATCTATCCGAGGCAATGGATACTTGTTTTTGATAGTGACTTTGTTGAGCTACCGATAATGAATACACATCCGAAGCAACCCATCCTTCTTCCTAACGAAAACAACCGGAGCGCCCCACGACGACACACTCGACCGAATGAACCCCTTCTCTAATAAGTCTTTCAACTGCTCCTTTAACTCCCTCAACTCTGTTGGCACCATTCTGTATGGTGGAATAGATATTGGCTGCGTATCTGGCAATACATCAATCCCGAAATTGATCTCTCTATATGGAGGAACCCATGTAAGCTCGTCCAAAAATACTTCAAGAAACTCATTCACGACTGGGACGGACTCGGGGGCAGACATTTCTGAAGTGGTGTCCGCAACCCAGACCAAATGATAAACACACCCCTTTTAAATCATCTTTGAGGCCTTAAGGTAGGAAATAAGCCTACCCTTTGGCACCACACCATTCCTTTTCCACTCAATAACTGAATTATTAGGAAACTCTAGCCTCATAATTCTGGTTCGGCAGTCGAGTTTAGCAAAGCACGAGTAAAGCCAATCCATTCCCATGATAACATCAAAATATACCATCTCAAGCTCGATAAGATCAGCCGTGTTATCTCGACCACACATCGTGACAACATAATTCCTATAGACTCACGCGATTGTAATGGAATCACCAACAGGATTCGACATAGAGGACAACTCATGAAGTTGTTCGGGTTCTATCCCAAAACTTGAAGAAATAAATGGGGTAACATATGAAAAAGAGGACCCCGGATCAATAAGAGCATAAACACCAAGTGCTTGAACAGTCAGAGTACCTGTAATAACATCTGGAGAAGCCTCCGCACTCTGGCGACAATCAAAGCATAGAAGCGACTGGGCTCATCTCTACTTCGTACTCCACCCCTAACTGCACCACGCCCTGCTGGAGCTGGAGGATGCACTAAAGATGCAACGACTGAAGAACGGACGGCTGAGAAACCACTACCCATGCCCTGACTGGGCGCACGACAATCCTGCTGAATATGACCTCTCACCCCACACCCGTAGCATACTGGGATATCCAGGTAACAAGGCTCGGTATGGAGCCTCCCACACTTAGGGCACGGAGCCCTCCTCTGCTGCTGGAACCTCCCTCCTGGACGACCAGACTGATGGGGCCTCCTACTGTTTGATCCTGGTCCCCAACAACTGCTCCTCTGATAATGGTGCACCGATGGCGGTGCACTGGATGAGGACTGATCATAAGACTGGGATGGCCCTGATGGTCCTCTCCCCTAAACTGGTCTCCCTCCTCCAACTGAACTCCCCGAGTGGCCCGCTGATCGGGCCCTGCTAATACTCTCCCTCTCCGAACTTATCTTCAATTTTCTAACCTCCGTGGCCTCGGCGAATCCCACTATCTTACCATAATTCATGTCTGAGTGCAAGGCAGCTGTAGCAACTTCATTCACAACCAAGGGACTGAGGCCCTGAACAAACCGTCGAACTCTGGCATCCATAGTCGACACTAACTGAGGAGTGTACTTGGACAATATCACGAACTCCATGTGGTACTCCCACACACTCATATTACTCTGCTTGAGGACCTTAAACTCCGTAGCATGGGCTACCACAGTCTCGGCATGCAAGAAGTGATCCATGAAAGCATCAACGAACTCGTCCCATCTCGCCGGAGGACTTCCCTCCCCACGGGAATTCTCCCACATCTCGAACCATGAATAAGCTGCTCCCTTCAGCCTGTAAGATGCTAACTCAACACCCTCTGTCTCTGTAGCCTTTATAACCCAACACGTATTGCACATATCATCTAGAAAATCTTGTGGATCGGCCTCTAGATCAGTACTTGAGAACTTTGGAGGGGCCAACCGCAGAAACTGGTTGACTCTAAAATCGGCGGAATCTCCCTGCCCTCTAGAGGATGCAGGGGTAGCATGAGATCTTTGGGCCTGAGTGGCCATCAACTGAGTCAACATATGAATAGCTCCCATGAGGTCCCCATCAGAATTACCGGGACCTGAAGCTGGAACCGAAGAAGGATCAGGAATATCAGCGGAAGGGTTGCAGCACACTCCGCTGCAGCAGGAATAGGAACACTCTGGTCTGGAACAGAAAGGCCAGGTGGATTCAAGGTTAGGGATTCTCTCTCGCCCGCACCATCGAGTACAAAATTCACAGCCACACTTAGGGTGGCATTGGCCTCTAGGCCGAGTCAAGCTCTCTTCTTTGGTGCCATTACTAAAAATTTCGAAACAATGCACGAGTTAGACACAAATATTTTCACTTTCCACTTCACTGCACGATATAGAATAACAATGAAAAGGGTGTTTCCTAAATGTCCATGTAGCCCCCTAATTATAGATGTGGTCGACAACACACCGATAAGAAGGGGTCTACTAGACACGGCTCCGAGACATCCTAGGACACTTTAAAAACCTTAGGCTCTGATACCAAGTTTGTCACGCCCCAAAATCGAGGGACACGACCGACGCTCAACCGGGTGGCCCCAGTCAAGCGGACCTGGATTTGACTCACCTATCCCACGCATTACCACGTGATCGTTCAACATATCTTATTCATGTGAATTAGAAATTCGAGACTTAACATAAAACTCCAAGTTAAATTCATTTCTACCTCTTATCATTAGCAATATGATACTAAATACTTGCAAGATACATACAACATACATACTTCTACCACGCGGACCACGATTGTCACTACCCAAAATACATATGTACAATACCCACGTTATATCTATGGAGCCTCTACGAGTGATAGTATTTCATACAATACTTGCCGGAAACAAGGTTCCGGCTATACCTTATAATAAAAAATAGACCCAAAAGAAGGTGACATGAACCACACATGTCCCCGGGAGGAAGTGGGGCTCACCAATTCAATTGCGGAGTGGAGACGAGGCACTACTGCCGGTGGACTGAATTACCTGCTGTAGAACCACCTACATTCATATAAGAAAATGTAGCGCCCCCGACAAAAGGAACGTTAGTATTGTGGAATAGTACTAGTATGTATGGACAAAATTTACTTCTAAATAAGATAAAAAATGCACAGATAAGAAACAATAATAGAATCAACAAGCATTGCTCAGAAATAGAAACAATCATAATCACAAGTTCCATAGATTTCCCCTTTTTCCTTTCCAACAACACCATATTCAAGAATTTCATAGATTCTTCATTTCAACGTGATCACATTCCATCCTTATTACCTCGGCCACCCTTATTACCTCACCCACCCTTATTTCTTCGTGTTGCGGCGCGCAACCCGATCCCACCAGACAATCACATTTCATATCAACATTTTCAATTTATAATTCAATCACAGAGAATTTCACCACAAGGACACAGTCTCAGTACAGCCGATCACCCATACATTTCAAGTCACAACAGATCTTGCCCAAAACAACGAGTCAAATAAGACATTTCCACAATCAGTGTAGTACGATTGAATCAACCACAATTCCCCGTTTATCATATCATTTGTTACCAATCTTTCATACCGCATATTAGGGTACTTAACCAACCTTACACATGGCAAAACATTCACAAGTAAATCACCTTTTCATTCCGAATAGAAAATACATGAATTTCAGCTAGACAGCCAGAGAGTAGGGCATCATGCCTCAACATACTTAGAACACCCAATTTACGCATATTCAGACAATTAACACGTAGCGACCGTTCCGGCACCAACAAGGTGACTTTACGAAGATTAAAGTTAGCCATACATACCTGGGGTCAAAATTCCTTTTTAACTTTTATTCACAAATCACCGAACTGACTAGTACCGTCAATCTAGTTCACAATTAAACATATTCAACACAGAAATGGAAATCATGCATACAATTTGAACTCTTTTAAGAATTTTATCGAACGCTAGGTGACCACATTAGATTACCACCCCTATCTTTGTGAGTTTTACCCCAACCCTCTTCCCTTTTTGCTAGATTAAGAAGTTTTACTCACATGCATGTATGGGCTCGACCCCCATTTTCAAGAACCATCCTATGTGTTTTATTCTTAATTCAATCTGAGAATTTGGGGAAAATGGGGTGAAGACTTACCTCTTTGAGTGAAGAAGATAACACTAACTCGATAGATTACGTGCTTGAGCGACTTTGAAGAATCAATTTTTGATGAAGAAGAACTTTATCTCTCAAGAACCCTCTCTCCCTTCTCTCTATTTTTGCTCAGAAATCAGTTAAAAATGAAGGGGAAGGGTGTTTTAATGAAATGGGGGTCGAGTTTTAAAATTAGAAAAATAGGATCCCGACAACGGAATGCGATCGCATTCCTGACATGCATTCCGCATAATCGACCGCAGAATGGCCCTCAAGATGGGGCAACATTTAAAACACACTGTGCAGGTATGCGACCACCGTGCGGTCTGAAAGCACGTTATGCAATCGCATAGTGCATCGCATAACCTCCCTCACCAAAATCAATGGGCAAGAATGCGACAACCATGCGGTCCGCAGAACCAACATGCGATCGCATTTTGGACCGCATAGTTGTCCTCAAATTGGGCAGTGATTCTGACTATGTATGCGACCATCATGCGGTCCGCATACGCGTTATGCGATTGCATAGTGCGTCGCATAACGCCAAAATTTTTGGAAAATTCATCTTTCAAATTCCGGGGTACTTTTTACTGAAAAATATGTATGTTTTAAGAATTTCTACAGTTATAACAACTTGGGGACTTATTCGGGTATTATTTTAAATAATAAATTATACGGGTCTTTACATGATAGGTTCACACTGGTGAACCTGCAAAAAAACCATCTGAGTCGTTCCAAGAATATGCACGATGGTAGAGGTAGGATGCTTCCATGGTGCAACCTCCACTGGATGACATTGAACTAACCAAGTATTTAATCAGAGCCTAGGAGGGAATATACTTTGAAAAGATGATGGGAATGATGGGACAAAAGTTCCCCGAGCTGTTCAATATAGGAGATTTCTTAGAAGAGGGCATAAAACCTGGTGAAGTACAATCCATGGAAGCACTGCAAGCGGCCAACAAGGCCATCTAGTCAGAGTCAATCGGTAGCGGAAAGAAGAAGAAAGATGAGGTCTCAGAAGTCGTCCTTTACTAGCAAGCTAATCCACATCACGAAAGCACCTCTTTTTCCCCAAACAACCACTCAACACCACCCACTTACGCTCCAGTCTATAATACCCAGCCATATTACCACCCTCAACCACAATACAACCTTCCTCGAGCCAACAACAACCAAAACCCAAAATTACCATATGCTCATGCACAAACCACTACTCATTAGAACATACCTTCTTATGCTCTACGCCCTCATCCCAACTTTGAAGAGAGGGGTCCTAGATCTTATACCCTGATTGCCGAGCCTCTGGCCCAATTGTTTGAAAGATTGAGAAGAGCAGGATTGATACACCCAATCAAGGGAAGGGTTCTTGAGCATCCCTCCAAATATTTTGATGCCACTAAAAGATGCATGTACCATTCCAATGTACCTAGGCACGATACTGAAGATAATTTCAAGTTGAAAAATGAAATTAAAACCCTGATCAAGAGTGGAGCCATTCGATGCACTCCGACACCACCTAATGTGAATTGCAACTCACCGCCAAATCATCAAAACCAAGGAGCTAACATGATCACATTAGACGAAGAGTATGACCTGAAGGAAACAATATTCACTATAGGAATGTAGAAGACTCAAGGATCCCTCCTCAAAAGGCTTAGATCATTATGGCACAACTAAGATCTACAGTGACAGTTCAGACTTATCCGCAACAACCTACCGATGCTACTCGAGATGAAGAAGATTAGGAGTGAAAAATAATCCCATACATACCAGCAAAAGGGAAAGGCCAAAATGACAGACTCTACCGCAACCCATGGTATGACTAGGATTAGGAGATGCTACGCCCATGAAGATGTCAATCGAGTAAATCTAGGGAGAGAACATATTTCAAGGAGGAACGTACCCGACTCAGAAGCCACTGATTTTTGGAAAAGAATGTCAAGCAAAGAGTATTCTATGGAAGAGCAGCTGAAGAAAAATCCATCAGTGATATCTATCATGGATCTATTAATGATCTTCGACAGTCATAAGGGCGCCATGTTGAAAGTACTAAGTGGGGTAAGTGTACCCGGTAAAACCAATAGCGAGGCGTTGGCCGCGGCAATTAGGAAAATGGTCGAAGCAAACATGATCACTTTCAAAAGATACGAACTTTCTATATAAGGCGCAAGTCACAACAAGATTCTACACATCACTGTCAAATGCAGGAATAAAGTGGTGTCTCAGGTGCTGGTAGATAGAGGGTCAGGAGTCAACATTTGTTCGCTCTCCACCTTGCGGCAGTTAGGAATTCATTTGAGGGAAGTCAATGAATGCCACGTAAGAGTGAGATCCTTTGATGGTTCACAAAAGGATGTTATTGGAGAAATTTATCTAGCTCTGGAAATCGGGCCAATCGATTTTCTGGTGTTGTTCCAAGTGATGGACATCTCCTCTTCCTACAACTTGCTTCTAGGTAGGACCTAGATACATATGGCAGGGGTCAGGCCCTATGCTTTGCAACAATGCATAAAATTCGAGTAGGGATGACAAGAGATTGTGGTTCATGGCGAGTGGGGTCACTTCGCCTATTTGGAGTATGCTGTTCCATGAATTGAAGGGCTGGACAGAGTTGCCTCCCATGCTATGGAAATCATGCATACTACTGAGATGGAGAACACTAAACAACATTTGGGAATGCAGTTGCCGTATAGATCCAAGATGGCTATGAGGGAGATAATGACATATGGATACAAGCAAGGAAAAAGGTTGGGAGTCAAGTCAGATGGAAACATTAAGCCAATTGAACATAATAGGCAGAAAGGAAGGGCTGGCATAGGATATCAGCTTCGGAAGGGAAAGCTCGCACCGTTAGCTCCGGCAAAATGGTTTTTGTTCCAGAGCATGTTGCAAGTCCGGAACAGAGTTCAATACCCGAAGATGATATCATTGACAATATAGGAAAGCTGTTCGTGAATATGATTGAAGTAGGATGTGAAGGAGCTGATATCAAGACACCGACTATCAGGGATGCCGAACCAGGGGAAGAGCTACAGAATTGGACCACCAATCCATATTTGATACGCCGGGAGTCTTGGTAGTATGGAACTGTAAAACTTTTCTTTCGAAAAGAGCACGGTCAATTGAGGCATATACCGTGTCTGTACCTTTTTTTATCATTTTCCTATTGTGAATTCTTAAGACGTTACCCTTTTGATGAAATAAGAAAAATCATTTTCCTAAATATTGCAACTTTATTTTTACCGCTTTATTGCAACCGACAAAAACTACATTCCACGATTATGACATGTAACAAAAACATTGAGCGCAAACCTGGATTATTAGGAGTATAACGAGATCATGATGCCCGCCAATATCCCGCAGAAAATCAAGCAGTTGGAAAGTCAAAAAAATCCCAACCTTGAAGAAACAAAAGTGGTCAATCTTGGAAACGAAGAAGATATAAAGGAAAATAGAATCAGCATATATCTAAAAGTCGAGAAGAAATAAAAAATTGATTGAGCTACTCCGACAGTACATCGAGGAGTTCGCATGGTCCTATGATGACATGCCAGGATTAAGCACCAACATTGTCTCGCATCGATTGCCCATCGACCCTACCAGACCGCCGGTCATGCAAAAGCTTAGAAAGTTAAAACCTGATTTAAGTCTGAGAATAAAGGAAGACGTGAAAAAATGGATATAAGCAAATGCAATAACGGTCACCAAATATCCAAGATGGTTGGAAAACATCGTCCCAGTGCCTAAGAAGGACGGAAAGATCAGAATATGTATAGACTACCGATCTCATCAAAGCGCCCAAAGGGTTATTTCCCCTGCCAAATATTCACATCCTTATAAAACTTTGTGAAGCATGAACCGCAGTCATTTTTGGATTGTTTCGTTGGATACTATCACATTTTAATGCACGGGGAAGAAACAGAGAAGACAACTTTTACAACACCTAGGGTAGTCTGCTGTTATAGAGTTATGTTGTTCGGTCTCAAGAACGTTGGCACCACCTACATGAGGTCCATGACGACCCTCTTTCACGACATGATTCGTAATGAGATTGAAGTGTAGGTGGATGACATTATCATAAAGTCTCGAAAGAGTTTGGGGCACTTGGACGACTTGATAAAATTTTTCGAATGCCTGTGAAGGTACAGTTTGAAGTTGAACTCAGCAAAGTGAGCGTTCGGAGTCCCCGCTGGAAAACTATTGGTTTCATTGTAAACATGATGGGAATAGAACTGTATCCATCAACAATAAAGGACATCCAGGAATTACCGCCACCAAGAGCAAGAAAGATGTCATGAGTTTCCTGGGCATATTGAATTATATCAATTGTTTCATAGCCCAGTCCACGGTAATCTGTGAACCCATTTTCAAACTGGTGAAGAAGGATGCTGCCACAAATGGACAGAAGAGTGTCTGAAATCCTTCGACGAATCGAAGAGTATCTTTCAAACCCGCCAGTGCTGGTTCCCCCTGAACCAGGGAAACTGTTGTTACTCTAGTTGTCAGTCTTGGATAACTCCTTCGGCTGTATGTTGGGGAAGCATAACGGAACTGGGAGAAAAGAGCAAGCCATCTTCTATTTAAGCAAGAAATTCACGCCATGCGAGACCAAGTATTACCTGATAGAACGAACTTGTTGTGCTATGACTTGGACTACTCAGAAGCTAAGGCATTACATATTGGCATACACTATGCATATGATATTTCAGCTCGACCTGCTCAAGTACATTTTTCAGAAGCCAATGCCTATCGGAATGCTAGATAAATGGAAAATTCTCCTCAGCGATTTGATATTGTGTATAAAAGGACAAACTTTAGCTGACCACCTCACCAAGAATCTAGTGGGTGGGGAATACGAACCTCTTACCACGTATTTCCCCGATGAAGAAGTAATATTTGCTGGGGGGATATCCCAGAATTATACCGTGGGTGGAGAATGCTTTTCGATGGAGCATCAAACTTCAAAGGAGTTGGGATTGGGGCAGTCCTGCTTTCACAATCAGGAAAACACTATCCAGTATCGGCAAAGATAAGATTCCCTTGTAACAATAATATGGCTGAATACGAAGTGTGCGTCCTTGGAATCAGAATGGCAGTCGACATGAACATCAAAGAAATTTTGGTCATAGGAGATTCTGATTTGCTGATACACTAAGTCCAAGGAGAATGGTCCACCAAGAATGTCAAGATACTACCGTACCTGCACTGTGTAAGAGAGTTGTGCAAGAAGTTCACAAAGATTGATTTCAATCATGTCCTAGGGATTCAGAACGAGTTCGTTGATGCCCTTGTGACCCTATCATCTAAGATTCAACATCCAGACAAGAACTACATCGACCCTATGAAGGTAGAGATCAGAGATCAACTTGCCTATTTCTTCCATTTAAATGGAGAACCATATGGCAAACTATGGTATTATGACGTCAAGAAACTCCTAGCAGCATGAGAGTACCCGGAGGATGCCACTAATGGTCAAAAGCGAGCCCTCAAGAGGCTGGAAAACCACTTTTTCCTCAATGGGGAAGTCCTGTACAGGAGGACCTCAGACTTAGGTTTGTTGAGATGTGTAGATGCCGCTGAAGCAACTAGATTATTAGAATAAATACATGCAGGGACGTGCAGACCTCACATGAACGGGTTCACATTAGCTAAGAAGATTTTGAGAGCTGGATACTTTTGGATGACTAAGGAAAGCGACAGTATCCGCTATGTGCAGAAGTTTCACAAGTGCCACATTACGGAGATTTCATCCGAGTTCCACCAAATGAGTTAAATGTAATGGGTTCACCCTAGCCGTTCGCCGCCTGGGGCATGGACGTGATTGGACCCATAGAGCCTACAACATCAAACAGACATCGTCTCATCTTGGTAGCTATCAACTATTTCTCCAAATAGGTCGAGGCATCTATTTACAAGGTCATCACAATGAAGGTAGTGACAGAGTTTGTCATAAACAACATCGTCTGTAGATTTGGGATACCAGACTCTATAATCACTGACAATGACGCTAACCTCAACAACGACCTCATGAGAGAAATCTGTGAGAAGTTCAGGATCGTCCATCGCAATTCCATAGCCTACAAACCGCAAATGAATGGGGAAGTTGAGGCAGCCAACAAGAATATCAAGAGGATTCTACGAAAGATAATGGACAATCACAGACAATGGCATGAGAAGTTACCTTTCGCTTTACTGGGTTATTGGACTGCCATGAGAACATTCACTGGGGAAACTCCATACATATTGGTATATGGCACTGAAGCGGTGATACCCGCAGAGGTAGAGATACCGTCCTTAAAAGTCATTTAAGAGGCAAAATTGGACGAGGCAGAGTGGATACGGGTCAAGAAGGAACAACTCATGCTCATTGATGAGAAAAGAATGGATTTAGTATGTCATGGTCAATTATATCAGAACATGATGTCCAGTGAATTTAACATAAGAGTGAAGCCTCTTCAATTCACACCGATGCAGTTGGTTCTGAAGAAAATCTTTCCCTATCAAGAAGAAGCTAAAGAAGAGTTCGCACCAAACTGGCAATATCCTTACGTGGTTCACTGAGCACTGTCAGGTGAAACTCTAATCTTGGCGGAAATAGATGGAAGATTCAACACGAATCCTATCAACTTAGAAGCAATCAAGAGGTACTATGTACGAAGACAAATAGAGTTAGGGATTTTGATGTAATATAACTACGTTCAAACTGACATCGGCAACCCACGTAGGGTTCAATTTCTCTCCCTCTTTCATTTGTAATAGAAAAACCAAATATCACTTTTGTATGTTGCTTAGGAACTACGTCGACTTGATTTCCTCATAAAGGAATATGTAGGCAATCATCATCAGATTCTGTCATCTTTTGTAATTGAACTATGTTCTGGCCTGATTGCACTTGGATACGTAGGCTGTCTGAGTTAGACTCGGCCACTTTCATTCTTAATGTCATCATTTTGCATCTGTTGTAATCGATCTACACTTTGACCTGATTCCATTTGAATATGTAGGCTGCCTGAGTCAGGCTCGGCCATCTTCATCATATTTCTTCATAATCCACGAACTTCGTGCATACCTGATTCGGTTTTGGATACGTAAGAAACTTGAAAGGGTTCAGTCATAACCTTAGGAAAGCCTTTGTAATTATTAGTTCAAGATAGGACGCAGTCGCAACAGTAAGCAGTCGCGTTGTCAAAAACATCATGGAAGAACAACATCAACAGGAAAAGTTTTCAAGAAGATATTCTCACGTGTGGAGAACCTTTTGTAACATGTCATAATCCGGAACGACGATATTTGCCATAAAAGAAGCAAGTATTTTCAAAATGTTACCGAACTTCGCGACGCAACCATGTCAAATGCCGGGGCAAACCAACACTGTGGTCAACACAAACCAACTCCCCCCCTCTACTAAGAAGTTTTCTTTGAGTGCAGAGTCAACAGGGAGTAAGGAAACACTAGGACCACACTGGGGCAAATGATGAATTCACCACTTGCCTAAGATTATCCCTCTTCCTTCTTTACTTAAAATTTTCTAGTACAGCTAAAGCTAACTTTTGAATCCTTTGAAGGTACCACATACTCAGACAACTGATTCAAAAATATGTACATAGAAAACTGTATACTCACCTAATTAAAGCATCTTGTACAAAACAGAACGTTGGCTTCATCAATGGGAGTCCTGTATATAGCAAACCGCCTGCTCAACTAATCAGAGCACCCTGTACAAATTGAACACCGGCTTCGCCAATCGAAGTCTTGCCCATAGAAAATTGTTAGCTTAATAAATCGGAGTGCCTTTTACAAATCAAATTCCCGGCTTCGCCAATCAGAGTCCTATATATAGCAAACCACCTGCTCAACTAATAAGAGTGTTTGTACAAATAGAACGCCGGCTTCGCCTATCGAAGTCGTGTATATAGAAAACCGTCAGCTCAATCAATTAGAGCGCCCTAAAAAATCGAACATCAGCTTCGCCAATCAGAGCCTTGTATATAGCAAACTGCAAACTTCGCCAACGAAGCAATTCGCAGCACCGCTCCGTCATCAAGGACACCGGAATAGGCAATCACGAACCTCGTCACGATTGTTCATGCAACTTTAATCATGATTACAATTTTAATCAGTCACTCCCGAGCGAAGATTACTTTACACTTTAGAGCGAAGATCTCCCAACATGCGGATACGCACTCTACCAATCAAGATCTCCCGAAAAGCGAAGACATTTCTCAGTGAGTGTGAAGCTCACCTAACAAGCGGAGATGCACTTTACCAATCAACTCTCCCAACAAGCGGAGACAATTTTCAAATGTTTTGACAGCTGCGGAATGGTACATAGCTCGGCTAACAAATCGAGTCAAGATCAAACATCCCATCATCCCAATCCCAAATAAAGGTTCGTCGGGAACCAGGCATCATTATTCCTGCATCATTTACATCGCATCTTAATATATTTTGCATTACAATATATTAGTATGCGTGTATTTCATTTGTTTTGCAGGGAAAAACACCACAGCGTGGAACCTTTTCTTAGCAGTAGACCGAACTACAACGCTGTGGGGACATCCAACCTAATAGCGGGCCTATGATCCCAGCTCAAGACAATCAACAAAACTTGAAATTTAGAATCATTTAAATCAGGCCGCAAAATTCAAGCAACCATGAGTGACTGATAAGTGGGGATTTTGACTACTTATTAGAACCTTTTAGCTTTTATTTTAGTCTAAAAGCGTTTAGTTGTGTTCCCAAAACTGATGAAATGTGCAAAATTGCAAGAATGTTGGTAGTTGGACTCCCGAGATGAAATCCGATTCAAACAAGGAGGTATCAAAACACAAGGAAACAAAAGGCACAAGAGATGGCAAAGTGCGGACAGTAGAATTCCATCTGCGACCGCAAACATTGGATAAAATCCCTATAGTGTTCCTAGAAACTAAGGATTGCAGAGGAATTGTGCGGCCGCAAGAGAAGAAATGGAGATTAACTTTAGAGGGTGTGCAATTTTCCTAAGTCCAAGTCCGTCAAGATTGCAGACCGCACAAGAATTTTACGGCCGCAGAAGAAGTGTCTTGCGGTCGCAGAAGTAAAGATGCGGACCGCAGAAGATCAGGTTGTAGCCGTAATGATAAATCTGTGGATCGCAAATACATTGCCTTGCGATCATAGTGAAGAATTATGCATATAAAAAATCCCAACTCCTACAAGATGAAGACTTATGCAGACCGCACATGGAATTGTGCGGCCGCAAAACCTCTCGAAAGGCATTTTTGTCCAAGATTTCCAGTCATGTATAAATAGACAAGTTTTACAAAATTAGGTCAATTTTTTGACATCAACAACTCCTGTAGCCATTTTTCTTTGCTTCTCTTAGTAGTTTTCTATATTTTGGGATATTTTAACATAGATTTTATCATTTTGATTTTACAATATGAGTTTAATTAGCATTTCTTCTCCCATTTCTTCAATTTGAAGCATGAGTAGCAAGATATTTACTAGGGCTGTGACCCAACCCTAGTGTGTAAATCTTATGGGTATCTAATTTAATGGTTTTTTATGACTGGGTGTTTATTATTTAGCTTTGTTCATGCTTTAATTGTGGAATTAATGGTTGCAAATATTAGTTCATACCTATTTGACTTAGTCTCTATTTGAGAAAGAGAGACTTAGTCTAGAAAAACTTGGCTAACAAGGAATTGGGTCAATCGATAGATTGATTAAACCAATTAAAGGATTCAACCTAGAGATAGTAATAACCCGACTTGAGATTTAATCAACCGTCTTGTGAGAAACTCATTTGGAATTGAGAAAGCCAAATTGGGAAAAATCACTCGAAGACCAAGAGATATTGAGTGGGTAATTGAGAGTTGATAGCTATAATACACCCCGATCAACAAAACAAACATTAAGGTTTATATCCCATTAGGAAAACACCTAGGTGTTGGTCATATCCCTAGGCTTTTTACAAACTTCAAACACAACAAAAATAATTTCTTAGCTTTATTTCTTAACTTTGCAATATTAGTTTAAAATAGACATAGAAACAAAACCAATTTGTGGAAGTGTAAATTAAGGTGGTTCAATCTCACGTTCTACAATATATACTCCTAACTCCCATATATATATCTCCCAGGAAAACATAGCTTTTGGGGGATGTGGATGTTGAGGATGATCAAATGGATGTGGTTCCTCTTGAACCTCAAGCCAATAGACGAGGCCGAGTACCTCATGACAATGTGCCCTCTCCACCCCCACCTCCACCACGAGCGGCTCCACGCCGAGTGTTGCCGAATGAATGCTATGCAAGTGAAATAGTCCCTACCTGTATTAGGGTGGGAAACTTTGAAATAACCAATATGATACTCACTTTGCTCGAGCAACGAGGGTTTTTCACCGGTTTAATGGGTCGAATTTTATACAAACACTTTAGGGAGTTCGTAGACACGTGTTGGGGGAGTAAACAAACAAATGTCTCTGAGGATGCTTTGAGGCTAAGGCTTTTTCCCTTCTCTCTACGGGGGAAAGCTTTATATTAGTTGGAACGTTTTCCAAACCATGGAATTCATACTTGGGATGAATTAGCGGAGATATTTCTATCTAAGTAATTCTCTCCCGGGAACATGACTATACTTCGGGATGAAATTCTAGCATTCAAGCAAGAGACAATGAACCACTACACGAGATATTGGAACAATATAGAACAATGGTGAAAGAGTGTCCCAATAACGAGATGACGAAAAACATGATTCAACAAACTTTCTATCGGGGGATCAATACTACCAACCAATGTGTATTGAATAAACTTGCCGGTGGGAACTTCATGACTACACCTTATGCGGAGGTGTGTGATATTTTGGATGAGATGGCAGATATAATCAGCATGGCAATCCCGGGAGAATGTTCCACAAGGTGATCCCTATGTGATTCTCCTTCAAAAAGAGTTGCATTACCATGGGCAAGCCATAGCCAAATTGGCTACCACCATGAACCAATTGGAAAAGGATCAACTTCAACAAGTGCAAAATCCGAGGCAAGTCAATGCAATGGAGGGGGTAAGTATGAGGTGAACAAATGGAGAACAAGGGTTCTACAAGTGACACAAAGAGGGGACAATTTTGTGCAAGATGATAGTGGATTAGATCAAGATGACTCTTACAATGACCAATAAGAAGAGTTCCAATATGTGAACAACTTTCAAGGCAAAGAACCAACTTCTAAGGCCCTAGCCAACAACAACGGAGACCTCAAAACACTCAAGGAAATTTGAATTCTCACAACCAAGGTAGTTGGAGTGGTGGAAACAATCAAAGAAATTGGAATAACAACAACAATCAAGGAAATTGGAGTGGCGGTAATAATCAAGGGAATTGACATAACAACGGAACCAAGGAAATTAGGGAGATTAAGGCGGTTGGAGTAACAATCAAGGAAATTGGGGGTCGGGTTTTCAAAGTCCCTTGATGTATCAACAACTGAGCAACCCACCTCCTTATCCTTCACATGGTCCTAGTTCTTCCAAAAACGAAATGGGCTGTATTGAGAACATGTTCAAGAAAATGATGGAAGAATGCTGATTCCGATGCCCAACTTGCTTCACACAACACATTGATCCACAACTTAGAAGTGAAAATGGGGAAAATCTCTCAAGCTTTAAATTATCATCCTAAAGGGGCACTACCAAGTGACATGGCGGTGAACCCAAAGGGTGGGAACAACACGGGGCATGCCATGGCCGTTACTACAAAAAGTGAAAGAGGTGGGAATGCACCCACCTCAAGTCAAAGGAAACTTGTGGATGATGAACCATTGGTAGAAGAAGAAGAGATCCCAAACAATGCAGTGCAAGAAATGATGAAGTACAGATTGATATTGATGACAATGTGGAAGAGACTCAAGAGGAAGTAACCCATCTAGGGATCATGTTATTGACATACCGGAACTGGTAGTGCAAAAGGCTAAGGCACTATTACCTAAGCCTCCTCCTCCATATCATCCAAGGCTCTCCAATAAAAATGGCGAGAATCAGTTCAAAAGGTTTATTGACATGATGAAGAGTTTCTAAATAAATGTGCCATTAGTTGATGCCTTGGAAACAAATACCCGGTTATGCAAAGTTTATGAAGAATTTGTGACAAAAGAAGCGGTCGATGAATTTTGAAACTATCAAAGTCACTCATCAAATGAGTGAAATTGTGTATTTTATGGTTCCTAAGTTGGAATATCCCGGTGCTTTCACAATCCTTTGTACCATTGGAAGTGCTGAGTTTGCTAAAGCTCTTTATGATCTTGGGGCAAGTATCAATTTGATGCCTTATTCGGTTTTCAAGACTTTGGGAATTGAGAAACTAAGACCCACATCTATGAGATTACAAATGGTCGATCCTACCATGAAGACACTGTTGGGAGTGATTGAAGATGTATTGGTTCATGTTGATAAGTTCATTTTTATGGCATATTTCTTCATTCTTGATTGTGAAGTGGACTATGATGTGCCTATTATTCTTGGAAGACCTTTCCTTTCTACGGGGAAGGCTCTTGTTGATGTATAATACGGAGAACTTACTTTCTGGGTGGGTGATGAAAAGGTGATATTTTATGTGTGCAAATCTATGCGGCAACCATATAGCAATGAAGTGGGTTCTTTCGTGGACTTGATGACCGATGTGATTATTGATGATAAAAATGCCACGATTAATGTTGGCGATATGTTGGAGGCCGTCTTTCTTAACCTTGATGATGACGAGATGGATGGATTCATGGAATGTGTGAATTCTTTGCAAGGAATGGGGTCGTACAACTATGCACCCCGGAAACTTTCCTTGGATCTTGAGAATAGGAAAAATCCTCCTACAAATCCTTCAATTGAAGAGCCCCATACCTTGGAGTTGAAGCCATTTCCTCCACATATTCGGTATGAATTTCTTGGCCCTTGTTCTACTTTACCGGTTATTCTTTCCTCTTATTCGACTAACGTGCAAGTTGACTCTACATTGCTAGTGCTCCACAAGAGGAAAAGGGCTATTGGATGGACATTGGCGGACATTCGGGGAATAAATCTCACATTTTGCATGAAAAATATTAACTTGGAGGAAGATTCCAAACCATCCATTGAACATCAAAGGAGATTCAATTAAGCTATGCAAAACGTGTTCAAAAAGGAGATTATCAAGTGGTTGGTTGCCGGGGTTGTTTACCCCATTTTCGATAGTTTATGGACTTCTCTTGTGCGATGTATCCCAAAGAAGGGGGGCATGACGGTGGTCAGCAATGACAAGAATGAGTTGATTCCCACAAGAACGGTGACCAGATGGAGAGTGTGTTTGGACTATCGCAATCTAAACAAAGTCACGAGGAAGGATCATTTTCCACTTCCCTTCCTAGACCAAATGCTTGATAGGTTGGTCGGCCGTGCTTTCTAGATGGATATTCGGGCTACAACCAAATTCTTATTGCTCCGGAGAATCAAGAGAAAATAACTTTCACATGTCTCTATGGTACTTTAGCTTTCAAGATGATGCCATTTGGTTTATGTAATGCACCGGTGATTTTTCAAAGGTGTATGATGGCGATCTTCACAGATATTGTAGAGGACTACATTGAAGTCTTCATGGATGACTTCTCGATGGTTGGGGATTCCTTTGATGATTGCTTGGCAAATTTGGATAAAGTATTGGCAAGGTATGAAGAAACGAACTTGGTGCTAAATTGGGAGAAATGCCATTTCATGGTCGAGGAAGGTATTGTCCTTGGCCACAAGATTGAGGTAATTTCTAAACTTTCACTTCCAACTTCGGTGAAAGGCGTGCCAAGTTTCTTAGGTCACGCGGGGTTCTACCGGCATTTCATTAAGGATTTTTCTAAAGTGTTGAACCCATTGTGCAAGCTCTTAGAGAAAGATGGGAATTTTTACTTCAATGATGATTGCATGAGAGGCTTTGAATTTCTAAAGTTCAAGTTGACAACCACTCCCATTATCACCGCTCCTAATTGGAGTATCCCTTTTGAGCTCTTGGGCGATGCTAGTGACGTAGCGGTTTGAGCTATTTTGGGGCAACTCATAACAAGATTTTTCATCCGGTATACTATGCTAGTAAGACCATGAATGATGCCCAAGTCAACTACACCCTTATGGGGAATGAGCTCCTTGCCATTGTATTTGCAATTGAGAAGTTTCGTCCGTATTTGATGGGTGAAAAGGTTATTGTTCATACAGATCATGAGGCACTTTGCTATCTTATGAGAAAGAAAGATTCCAAAGCTCGGTTGATGAGTTGGGTACTATTACTGAAATGACCGTTTCATATCCTTTATTTGAGGTGTGAATTGGATGAGAGCAGTGATCAATCTTCCGTCTCTCTGTATCGTCACAATGCGATATTGAGGCAATTCTTGCGAGTGCCGCTTACCCAAGGTCCCTACTTGAGAACTACATAAGGCCTGATCCTCGTTAAGCCCAAAATGTGTAAGCAATTCAAAGCTAGAATTCGGCCCCAATTTTCCTAAATCTTTCTAGATTCTTCCTCAATTCAATCCTTCAATTCACCATCCTCATTTCCTGCAATATCTGCCTAGAAGTTGGGACAAAATTGGCTTTGGTTCAATTTCTTTGCCCGAAAACTCTTTCATCGTCTACGGTCAAAGAGGGGCGGCTATTGACGGCCAATTTTGACCCTCCCCTTTAAAATTAATTTATTTTTTCTTAAGAATTTACAATGAATGTTTTGAAAATATTTTCTATCAATAAATACCTATTTTATCAAAATTGATGAAGTATTAGTTTTGAAATTAATAACCTAGTACTAACGTTATGTAATTATTAATATACTTACTACTTTTTATATCATTGAGGAAATTTATAAAATACACTATTTAGACTTTATAATTAGTTTAATGAATTATTTATCAAATTCTAATTAATTAGATTATTATGTTCAAGTTAGTGTTATAGTTTATAATAAATAATTAATTATAATAATTAGTAGCATGTTTGGTAATTATAATTTTACTGTATTTTTGTAAAAATAATTAAGTTTGTTTAAAATAATTTAAAAAGGGTTAGAAGACCAAAATGCTACAATTGCAAATTTCCAATTAAACACAAGATGGCCAATTTGTTTAAAACTAACTTTGGCCCAATAGCCCAATCCGGAAAAAGCACCCAACCCAGACACCCCTCCCTTTCCATCTTGGCCATCCGCGTCCATCTCCCTAAATCAATCAGAGCACGCCACATCACTCGCCTCTCTCTCACTCACAAAGAAAGCACAATGAATCTGGATGATTGATCTATCAGATCAATGACCCATGTTTTATCCTTATTTTTTCTTTAGTTTTTAGTACTCCACTAGATTTGATCTCAGCTATTAAAATCCAGCAATCCAATGACCATTACTTTTTCATATTTTTATTCTTTAATGCCCAAATTATCTGGGTCGTTGTTCGATAGATCCAACGGCCCAGATCTCATCTCTTTCTTAAACCTAAAGAAGACCACCCCCATCTCCTTCTCTAATTTTACTCATATTGCTTACATCATCAACTCATCGTCATCTTCCACTATCTAATTTGAATTCTTTTGAAATCCTAGAGCCTTAAATGACACTATAAATAGGTCTTTAAATTTCTTATCTAACATCACGAACCACTGAAGAAAAACACAAACTTTTCAATCATCTAAGAAATTTAGGACTCCAAGCCTTAGGTTTTCTCACTGTTTCCTTTTCTTTCGTTTGCTGAGTACTGTTGCTGGTTCAAACTTGGGGTTTCTGGGTTATTAAGCAACTAAAAAGATCTCTCGTTTGGTCTGCTGCTCTTACAAAGGTCAACACATCTGTCATTCTTCTCTTATGTTCATCTCTTTTGAAAGCTGCAAATATATTAGTATATTGCGAGTATTACAATATTTTAATGCTTGTGTCATGTTAAGTTTAATGACTACTTGTGATTATTTGTCCTGCCTTAATTCTTTAATCGATGATTGATTAAACCATTAATTGATTCATGCTAATCTCTATTTCTGAGTTTCCAACAGTTTACATGTTTAAGTTATTATATGTTCATGTTCACATGAACTTCATAGCTTTCATTGATCTGTAGTAATCTTTATCCTTATCTGTTGCATCTCTGTAGTTTGTGAATCTTGAAGTTGATTCTTATTTGATAATTATGACTGAATGAATCTGAAGGTGTTAAGTTTATAACTTGTTAAAAGAGAAGCATGATCATTTTCATATCCGTGTATCAACCTAGACTTAAGTTTGAGTTAAACCTATTCAAAAGAAATCCGGTTCCTTTATCTGTAACTCTTTCCACTCATGTCATGCTTAATCTAATTCTAACAAATGTGTAAAGTTACCCCTGTTTGCATAGAATCATCACTGATTTGAAGTATTTAAGTAGTTAACTGAATACTGCATGTTCTTGCCTAGATCTTGCTTTCATACATTGACCAGAACCACTCTAGTACTTTCCCCATGGTTAATTTTAAAACCAAATCGGATCCCCTAAGATCTTATAAGGACCTTTGCTGATGCTATCTGAACATAGTGACTTGTTTGAAGTTAACACCATTAGGAGTATGATTCTGTAGAAATCCTTGGGGATTCCATAGTTTGATCTGTGAACTTGCAGACATATTGAAATGCTTGATCATGTTCTAGATGTCTTTGACAACCTCTGTAAACGATTAGACATGATTGTGTTTTCCTGAATTTCAATGGTGACTCTCTTTAAAAGTGTTAAGATAGTAGCATTAACCTATGTATGTGCTGAAAGCAAAATCAATCAGCTCACACTAGGTTTTCCATACACAAGAAACCTATGTCTATGTTGAGTTGTTGCTGTATGGATTTTCCTTTCCTTGGAATATTACTCTTCTCTAAATTTGGACTTTTGTAATATGCTTATGATTCTTCTGTTCCTCACATATATGTGTTTCAAAGTCAGATCTTTAGAATTCATGTGATATGTGTTTGTTTGGTAATCTAGTGTGGCCTATATGTTCTTATGTTAGGAGGGAAAGTATATATATTGTGGTAGGAAATTATATAGCATTTAGTTACATTGAAAGGGACTCATTGGAATTTAAACTTGTAAGGAAAATATGTTGTTTTTGTTTAAGGATATTTGAGAGTGGAGTTCGACTCTTGGTTGGGCTGCCCATCCAGGCACAAACATTGCCCTGGGCCTTGAGTCCCTTGGGAACTTTGACGTGTCGGGGGATTCAAAAGGAGAATCGAAAGGTTAATGACAATGAAAGGTTTTCAATGAGAATTATTTGCTAAATAGAACCACCACATTAGTATAACTTACCACAATATTGACTATTCTTCGTTTCAATTATTTGTCTCTATACCTGTCATGTATATTTTAATATGTTGAGAATATGGAAATACTTTTACTGACCTTATTTTATTCTTTCTGGGCATGTATACATTTGGGCCTGCTAAGTTCCTAAGGAACTCAGGCCCAAACCAGCCTCGCTGCATTTCTTGAAGAGTCTAGTCAGCTATAGCCGCGCTTCTCAATTGCTGCGCCTATCTTATTGAGGCCCAACAACCAGAGTCTAATCCTCTTTCTCTTACTACTCATTATTTCCATAGCCTAGTTTACTGCTTCGTTAGTTTTTGCCTACTGCCTTTGTTGTCTTATCGTATTTCATTACTATATATTCAACACTCATATATTAGATTATGTTCTTTATCTTAACACTTTATACTACATGAAACATAGGCAAACTTTAACTAACATAGGACTTAAAGGGAATTAGCCAGTAATTAATATTCGCCCCCGCTAATTATAACTTGTTCATCTTATACATTCACCTTTCCTAATGATTTTGAAGCTCAGTCCTCTAATAAAAAACATCAGATCGTTTTCGAAAAGAAATCAAAAAAGAATCGCTAGGTTTTACTAACATGGAATAAAATTAGATTTTCTCACAAAAGAAACAATTTACTGTCATCGCAAGTGAGTTTTCAAAGATCGCTCCATTAAGATATTCAAACCAAGGCACATTTAGAATCCCTTTCCTACAAACATATTTTAAAATTACACTAGTATCTATTCTTCAAAGTACTTACTTTCATAACTTAATAATGACAAGCCTTAAATATAGACCACTTTCAAAACTCTCTTAACCTTAAATAAATCTTTTACAATATCCCATCCCTCAAGTCTTACATATATACTTCCTTTAATATATAGTAAGCCATGTATTGGTAGTAATTAAGCATAGTATAAATAATTGATTCCTTAAAATTAGTCTAAGTCCTATAGAGCTATCTCAGGTAGATTTTAAGGGGTGCCTAATACCTTCCCCTTAGAAGAACAAAAACCCTTACCCATAATCTCACCGGTTTGCAGACCTAAAAAGAATATTACTTAGTAATTAAATAGTTACCCTAGTATACCTTTAAATATTAGGCAGCAAATCTCTTTCATCAACAACAGAGAAACCACAAGTTGAATCTTGTCTTGAATAGTCCAAAATAGCGTGCAACAAGGCCAATGACAAGAAGGTGGAAACATACAACTCCAAGGTTGATCAGATCCTGGGAGAACCTCTTATATTGAAGGGACCGGACTCCAAAAAGTTTATTCAGGAACCCTTTCCTCCGAATGGGTACCGACGCCGATCCTGAAGAGGTTTTAAATGCCCGACATTCTCAAGTACAATGGGACCATGGATCCAAATAAGCATGTAACCTCTTATACATGCGCGATCAAAGGGAACGACTTGTAAGATGATGAAATCGAGTCGGTGTTGATGAAAAAAATTGGGGAAATTTTTTCCAAGGGGGCAATGATATGGTATCACAACTTGCCCTTGAATTATATTGACTCATTTTCTATGCTCGCAGATGATTTCATGAAGGCCCACGCCGGAGCCATCAAGGTATAGAACAAAAAGTTGGATCTTTTAAAGGTCAAACAGAGGGATAATGAGATGCTCAGGGAGTTTGTGTCGAGATTCCAAAAGGAACGAATGGATCTTACACCAGTTGTGGATGATTGGGCCGCTCAGGAATTCACTCAAGGGATCAACCCCCGAAGTCCATGGCCTCTCAACACCTAAAACAAAATTTGATGGAGTACCCAACAGTGACCTGGACCGACGTCCATAATAGATACCAATCGAAGATCAAGGTAAAAGATAAATAACTCGGTGCCCCTTCTAGATCTGTTTAACAACTCAGAAATGATGACAGATCTAAGAGAGCCGTTGATCGGGATCCAAGGTCGGTCTGATATCAGTATCAGCCATATATTGCAGATTGAAGGGGGAATGGATCCGAGCGTCACCGAACAAGGAATGAGAAGAGAAGTAATCGAGGACCAAGTGGCTGGGGCATGATGTGCAAGAGCGGGTTTGACAGGTCGCTAGGGAGAAGGGAAGCACCAAGATTATTGGGGTATACTTTCAACGTGGATGCTGCAAGCATAGTGTCAGCCATAGGGCGCATCAAAGAGACCAAGTGGCCCAGACCGTTGCAATCCGACCCTGCCCAGAGAGATCCTAATTGATGTATAAGTACTACGGTACTCACGGTCATCGAATCAAAGATTGCCGACAGTTAAGAGAAGAAGTTGATCGATTGTTCAACAATGGACAAATTCGAGAAATCCTAAGCGAGCGAGCCAAGAACCACTTCAGAAACATGGACGTCAACAAAAAGGTCAAACAAGAGGAGCCTCAACAAGTAATTAAATGATCAATCGGGGAGTCGATGTCCCCCAAAGGCCGATATGAAACTCACTAAAGTGTCTATTGCAAAAAAATGACGCACCCGGGATCATGTCCCCGAAGGAACTATATCGTTCAGTGATGAAGACAATGAAGGCATCGTACAACCTCACAATGATGCACTGTAATATCTATACTTATAAATAAATCTCACGTTAGGTGTGTGCTAATTGATCCAGGTAGCTCTACCAACATCATCATATCGAGGGTCATAGAGCAACTGGAGTTACAGGATCAAATCGTACCGGCGGTCCGGGTATTGAATGGATTCAAAATGGCGTGAAAGACCACAAAAGGTAAGATAAACTTACTAGCAAACAGGTCTATAGACAACAGTTTACTGCAAGGGAAATATTCGATGTTGATGAAGTGATCCTAGTGCCCATGATTTCAAAGGGCACAAAACTGACCAAAAAAGAGGTAACTAAATATCAATCAATGACACCGGCCTCATCCAGGCTAGAATATTAGAAGGAGCACTGAACGGATGATGAGGACGATTATAGTGTCCCGAGATCATTCATAGCACCCGACGCCACCGATGCCACCAAATAAACGATCGAGGAGTTGGAGAAAGTTATATTGATCGAGCACCACAGTATTGAAAGGTATACCTGGGAACGGGGTTTACCCTCGAGCTCAGGGAAATAATTGATTTTCTTAAGGATAACGTTGATTGTTTTGCCTAGTCCCATCTAGACATGACAGGGACCCCGCGGAGGTAACCACTGACAAGTTGAGTTTGGATCCGAAGTTTCATTCGGTTAAGAATAAGAGAAGGACACAGTCCAAGATCAAACACGCGTTCATCAAAGACGTGGTATCCAAACTTCTGAAAATAGGTTCCATCTGAGAAGTTAAATACCCAAATTGGTTAGCTAATGTAGTGATAGTACCTATAAAAGGAAATAAACTGAGGATGCGTGTAGATTATAAGGATCTAAACGAGGCATGTTCGAAGTATTATTTCCTTCTACCTAACATCGATCGAATGATCAACGTGACGGCCGTAAACGAGATACTAAGTTTTCTCGATGCATATTCTGGGTACAACTAAATTCGGATGGACCCGGGTGATCAAGAAAAGACTTCTTTCATACCAATTCCTAGTAAACTAGATGTTTGATGAACAAATTGAAAAATCAATGGAAGTTTATATTGATGATATGTTGGTCAAGTTACTACGAGCAGAGGATCATTTGAAACATTTGTAGGAAACCTTTGACATATTAAGAAAGTACAACATGAAGCTAAAGCCGGAGAAGTGTGCATTTGGGGTCGGCTCGAGCAAGTTTCTCAGATTCATGGTATCTAATCAGGGGATGGATATCAATCCCAAAAAGGAAGTCCATAGAGGACATCGTAGTATCGACAATGTCAAGGCAATTTAAAGACTGACCGGGGGAATAGTCACGTTGGGTTGGTTTATCTCGAGATCGGAAACGAGTCATCGATTCTTCTCAGTTTTGAAAAAGAAGAATAATTTTTCTTTGACTTTGGAATGCCAAAAATCTTTGGAAGAGCTCAAGCGATACCTATCGAGCCCCCCTTTGTTGCACACGCCGAAGGCAGACGAACAACTGTACCTCTACTTGGTAGTCTACGAGGTGACGGTAAGTGGAGTCCTAGTCCGGGAAAAAGAAGGTACACAATTTCCTATTTATTATGATAGTAGGAAAATTTGTGGTCACCTTGCTTAGTGCTTCTAGGAAATTAACACCATACCTTCAATGCCACCATATATGTGTCGTAACCTCTACCCAATGAGGAATGTCATGCATAAGCTTGAGATATTGGGCCGTCTGGCCAAATGGGCTGTAAAGATTAGTGGGTACGATAGAGTAAAGACTTCAGACTGCCATAAAATCTCAGATTTTGGCAGACATTGTGGCCGACTTTACACCGACATTGATACCCAAGTTCGAGAGGGAACTGTTGCTCACCTCGGAGGCTATCTTAGGGATCTAGACCCTATTCATGAACGGTGCCTCCAACACAAAAGGTTCGGGCTCGATATCATATTAAAACCACATACGGGTAACATAATTAGACAATCCATTAGAACTATAAGATTGACTAACAATGAAGCCAAGTATGAAGTTATGATTGCATGTCTAGAACTGGCTAAGAGCCTCGGGGCCGAAGTGATCGAAGACAAATATGACTCCATCCTCGTTGTACATTAAGTAAACGGAATGTACGAAGTAAAAGAGGTATAGATGAGGAGGTACTTGGACAAATTGCAGGCGACCCTACACCAATTCAAGGAATGGACTCTGCAACACGTACCTCGGGATCAAAATAGTGAGGCCCATGCTCTGGCCAACTTGAGGTCGTCTGTCGACTCTAATGAATTCGACTCGGGGGCAGTGGTACAACTGATGAACTTGGTGGTAAAAGAAGGTTACACCAAAGTAAAATCGACAAGTTTGACTTGGGATTGGAGAAACAAATACATAGACTACTTGAAGACAGGAAAATTGACATCGGATCCCAAGGAATCAAAATCCCTACGCATCAAAGCTGCCAGGTTCAGCTTAGTCGAAGGGAAATTGTTCAGAAGATCCTTCTTTGGCCCACTGGCTAGGTGATAAGTTGGTATTTTACCAAGTTATCTCTTTGTGATACTTAAGCTTTTGTATGATTTTGTTGAGAAACTAAGGCATTTATTGAGGTTTATTGGAATATTTCAGGTATCAAGTGATTTAGAGAATATACGGAAGAAACCAAGTCAAAATGTGTTAAATTGAGGAAGAATGATTGCATTCAGAATATGCTCTTCGCGATTATGAACTTCAACATGCAATCGCAGAAGTCTAGGAGATTATGCATCGCGAATGCGGGGCCAATTCTGCGAACGCGAAAAAGAAGCTGGTCACTGGTTCTGTCACGACCCAAAATCCCTAAGGTCGTGATGGCGCCGGACATCATTGTCAGGCAAGCCAATCACTAATTAATTGAAATAATTTTTATGTTTTAAGATTTATGATAAGCATTTCCTTTCACTTTATTACATATTAACTAAATAATATCTATCAAGTAAAACAATAGCTTAAATATTACGGTTTAGCAAATATATCCCAATACATCCCAGAACCCGGTGTTATAAGTACATGAGCGATTTCTAAGAATTTTATACAATCATCACAAAGCCTATCCGAAATACAAATTGGACAAGGAAATTTAAAATAAAAATATATACAGTACGGGGGAGACTCTGTCAGCTGCGGATCGCCTCCGGATGGTGCAACTCGCCTAAGTCTCCAACCAGCCATGTAACTATGAAGGTACCTGTGCAATAAAAATACACATCAAATGTAGCATGAGTACAAAAATAACGTGTACTCAGTAAGTTGCCCGCCTAACCTCAGAGAGGTAGTGACAAGAGGTCGAATTAGGCACTCACTAAGGGCCATCAAATTAATTAACAGCATATGGTGAACACGGTAGGCATGTAGGGGTAGTAAAGCAACAATATATGTAAGGCACTGAAATCCAAGTAAATACAGGAAATAACAAACAATTACCACTTCCTCATTTCCCCCCAAATATTTTAAATAAACAATTTCCTCTCTGTTTTCCCCCAAATATCTGGTCACTTTTAAAAATCCATGAAATACATTTAACAATTTAGCATGCGCATACGGGATAAGGACAACCGACCTGAGCCGTAATAATAATCATCTCTGTGCACAGCCGAGGATCGAACGGCCCGTACCAAAAGTGCACCTCTCAATAAAATACTCACTCTATGCACTTTCGAGAATTGAACGGCCCGTACCAAAAGTGCATCTCTCAATAAAATACTCATGTCTATGCACTGCCGAGGATCAAACAGCCCATACCAAAAGTGCATCTCTCAATAAAATACTCATGTCTATGCATTGCCGAGGATCAAACGACCCGTACCAAAAGTGCATCTTTCAATCCACGGTAGTGTACGACCTGCTCCCATGAGAGTGGGGGAAATAACACTCCGCTCGAGGAATGTAAATTGCAAAGTGGTCACATGCAATCAGGCACAATCAACAGTCCACCCTGAATACATCGGGAAAACAAGTACTCAAGTAAATGACAGATTTTTCTTTTAAAAAGCATAAAATAGTGTTTAAATCCTTTTTCGAAATTCACTTGCCAAGTTTTTCAAAATGTTTGATAATACAACCTTATCCGGAAATACAATTGCCCGCGAAGAAAATCAATTCTCTTTTTAGATGGTTTAGAAAAATAAACTCTAATCTTCCTTAGTCATTCAATTACAATTTCGGTTATATTAGCAGTCTAATATCATAGACAAGATCACATGTACAATAGGTAAGGCTGCTAGTGGGTCCTAGGCTACCCGAACATGGCATAATAGTAGCTACGCACGGACTCCCATCACCTCGTGCGTGCGTAGCCATCACAGATAGTAACACATACTTAATTAGTTCACCTAGGGGGATAATTCCCCCTCACAAAGTTAGAAAGGAGACTTACCTCGCTCCGAAATTCCATAACCGGCCTCCAAGCCCTTCTGATGACTCCAACGGACGCACAACGCCCGAAAACTATCCAAACAACGACAAACCAATGAAAATATACTCTAATATTTGTAACAATTCCAAATTATATAATTCCCAACCCTGCTTAGTGAAATGACCAAAATGCCCTCGAGACCACGTGCCCGGAATCTGAAATTTCTCAAAGATATAATCTACCCATAGCTCCACAAGTTCAAATGTACAATTTACTCTACATTCCATGCTCAAATTCGTGGCTAAAAATCCAAATTTCCATTTTCGAGGTTTCTTTAAGATTCCCCAATTTCCTTCCAATTTCCATGTCTATCCATGCCTATGCTTGTATTTAACTTTAAAAACATGAAGAAATTACTTACCTTGACATTGCATGAAGATATCCTCTCTTGAAGCTCCTCCAAAATCGACCAAACCAAAGAAGAAATGAGGAAATGGGCACAAATTCTCGGTTTTAAAACATTCTGCCCAGGCCATTTTTCGCACCTGCGATCAAACTCTCGCACCTGCGATCAAACTCTCGCACCTACGATTCCACAGGTGCGACCAAACCTCCGCACCTGCGGCTTTTCCTCAACTCAAGCCAACCTCGCACCTGCGCCACATAACCCCCATCTGTGACCTCGCAGGTGGGGAACTACCATCGCACCTGCGCTCCCCGCCGGACCATTAATCCTTTGCACCTGCGGTACCATAGCCGCACTTGCGGACAAATCCTCGCAGGTGCGGTCACATCAGATGACAGCAAATTCCAGCCTTCTTCAAACTCTCAACTTGATCCGTTAACCACCCGGAATCCACCCGAGGCCCTCGGGACCCCATCCAATTATACCAACCTATTCCAAAACATAATGCGGACTTGCTCGAGGCCTCAAATCACATCAAACAACATTGAAACCACAAATCGCACCCAAATCCCAACTTTATGAACTTAGAAATTCCCAACTTCTACATCCGATGCTGAAACCTATCAAATCACGTCCGATTGGCCCCAAATTTTGCGCACAAGTCATATTCGACATTACAGACCTGCTCCAACTTCCGGAATCGCATTTCAACCTCGATATCAAAACTTCCACTTCCGGCCGGATTTCTCAAAAACCTTCAAATATCTATCTTTAGCTAAATGACTTCAAAATGACATCCAGACATCCGAATTCACTTCCGATCGCGCTCCCAACTCCAGAATCACCATACGAAGCCATTCCCAAAGTCGGAATCCCAAACGGACATCAACAACACTAAAATGCAGTTCAAGCCCAAATCTATGAAATTCTTCAAAAATGCTAACTTCCACAATATGCATCGAAACGCTCCCGGGTTATCCAAAACCTGATCTGGACATACGCCCAAGTCTGAAATCATCAGACGAACCTGTAGGAACCTTCAAATCCTGATTCAAAGGTGGTTTACTCAATATTCCAATCTTAGTTGATTCTTCCAACTTAAGGTTTCTGAAATGAGAATTTTCTTTCCAAATCGACTCTTAACTTCCCGAAATTCAATTCCGACCCTACCTACAAGTCATAGTACCTGAAATGGAACTTCTCACGACTTCAAACCGATGAACGACACGCTAGAGCTCAAAACGACCGGTCGGGTCGTTACATTCTCCCCCACTTAAACTGACGTTCGTCCTCGAACGTGCTAAGAACTACTTTGGAGTTATCTGAAATCACTGCTTAACACCCCGAGCACCTGCCCGTGCTACCACAACCCAGTTGAGTACATTAGCTTGATCAAATCTGAAGATTTCTTCTTTTATCCATATAATAAGCTCAGAACCTAGTTCCAACACTTGAAATTCTCTGCCAGGCCTACTTCCAACATATAAACACCATATCAACCACCACATGATATAATAGAACATGAATGCATACCTTTGCTGAATTAGCACCATGAACCGCAAAATTCATCCTCTAACCACAATGACGCTCCCTGAACCTTAACAACCAAAGATCCACGAATCTGATGCTCCCAATGCATCTCATGATATATATACATACATCCTGCTATAATGCTGACGATACCACCATAACGGAGGAAATGTGCGGAAATTCATACCCAACTGCAGAGTTAACAAATCATTGAACATCTCATTTTGACTAGAATCATCACCTCGTTACGAATCTGAATAGTGGTATTTTCCCTTTAATATACACATCCTATAACTTTATCGCACTAATCCCTGATCCGATAATCTCGTCTCACGTAGTGTGAACTGCTCATATAACAAATCACCCCAAACAAGACCAACAGCCTCACATGATACCATATCGCGCCGATAGGCCATAACTCGAACATGATAGATAAGAAAGGACTCAGGAAGGGACTATTCAACTCACGCAACTAATATGAACTTTTTCGCAGAAAATAGGAAGTAAAACATAAGAAAATAAATTTACATTAACCCTTCTCATCATCACACTGTTGCCGCGTGCAACCCGATCCGAATACATACCCGTGGCGGCGTGCCACCTAATCCCATCATAGAACTTATATAAGGAAATATATATGGAGCTTAATTTCTCACTATTACACATTACCGAATATCGGTCACAAGCACGCTAAGTGCATAATACCATCCTGGGGAGACTGATAGAGCTGCATGCTACAAAACTCAAGCACAACTGAGGTGCGATATATATATATATATATATATNCCTGCTCACATAACATCCCCACTACGCGGGACCTCAACACATAGGAAATTATCAAGCCATTTCACAACTCACACGGCACAAATCACAATAACACATAAATTTGACGAAGACGGAGCAACATCTGCTGTTCTAATATCTTCCCATGAAAAGCGCTCTACTGAAATGAACATGCCTGGCTCATACGGAGCCCATAATCATATTTAAATCCATCCACAAACATCGAGTCTACCTTGCTCGCACCAAACTAAGCTAATAGCTTTTACCTGGGTCCATATTAACCCACTTTCTCTCATAATATGCGAGAACAACCATCATAGCCGGGACAAACACCCCACAATACATAACCAAATGAACTGAACGCCTTCCAGGCATAAATTCTCAATTAAGCAATATTGCACTTCTTTAAACTTAGTCCAAATCTTCAATCCATCGAGTGACTACATGTCACACTTATACGATCTCCTTGTGGTTGCGATCCCACGACTTTCCACACCAGGAAACAAGTCTGCACATCCACCACTGGCCATACTACGCTGTAAGACAAATCAAGAACCCATAACTAGGGTACAAAGCCTCTTCCACCGAATATCAATCTCAGGTGACACTGAAGATAACACCAGCTTACTCTGAACTTTCAAATCACTTTTTCTTGCTCTTCCGAGCTCATGACATCCTTATTAACACCGAACCGCAATCTCGATTCTTACTCCCAGTTACATACTGCTTACCGCACCTAACATGCCAATATGAGGTAGCGCAAGAATTCCATCATAACTTCTGAACCACCAATAGGGTGAACACTTCATCATATAGAAACTTTTTACTTGACTCAATTCAAGAGTACCATCTCAACACACGAGTGAATTCCCACAATCACCTAACATGCAAATCCTTAAGTAGTAGTCTATACCACCATAACCCTTCCGGGATCCGCCTACACCTGACAGGCTATAATACTTGAATGCTCCCACATGAAATCCATTACGATGGACGACAAGCCCCGCACATACTGGCACAAACTGCATGCATAACTTAATCACACCGAAGGAACTGATCACTGCCGTAAATGTGCCATTTCAACCATGGCTAATCAATCTATTTTCTTTTGATCATCTTCAATTGCCTCAGGAATGTTAGAAACTTCCTCCAACTCATAGAAAACTCAACCCTCACTCATCCCGAGTGACCTTGATTCACAAGACTATGCTGCCTAAATCCCGTAACCCGTCTCATACACTCCTGATAATCTTTCTACAATCCAGAGTTTATTTCTCTCACTCCTCCAATACTATTCTGCATGTTGAAACACATCATAGAACATTCCAACCATCCTCCTTTTTCTTAGAAATTACTCTGCAATAGCTCAATTCTCATTCATACTGCTGCCTGAAACCCTTAAACGCCGCATTCTTAACTTTTGAATTCACAAGGACCGCTATTGAGAGTCACCCACTCTGACTGGTCCCGAATACAATCAACTCCAAGGCTCTTCTAGCACCTGAACACCCTTTTCCTTGAAGCACGTGACTGAGTCACTACCCTGACAACTCCCCTATGCCTTAAGCAAAATTCTGAATCTTCCAAAGCCTAACCCTGGCCCGACAGGGCCAACTTTTGCACACATTCATCAAATCCCACGCACAATAACCATTTTACTCCTTTCCCTTAGCTTAAATAACTTGCCAGCAAGCCGACAATCCACAACACTATGAGAAGATAACCCTACAACCCAACTGCAGATGGCGGGACTCCCCAACTTAGCCTGAAGCTACTTCTTGCACCACCTAGACCTTGCCGAGATCCTTTCTCTTTTGATAACATGATCTTTCTCAACCAATCCGTGCAATTCCTCCAAATTCTCTTGCTAGCACTCCCTAAATGCTCAAATTCTCTATCATCATTCACACATTCTGCCTCCTACCGAATAGCCACTAGAACCTCTCACAACGACTTGCCAACCATGCCACCGCTAACCCATTCACAATAGATAACCCACCTATGGAAATCACCCGCAAACACCTTCCAACGACACTGAAATGCATACTCTCTGTGACTTCAATACCCCATCCTACGCCTTGATTCATTTACCAACTTTACTAGTCCGTCCGCTCCTCATGGACATCCATTAGATTCGCGACAATATCTTCAAATTCCAAGCTATGCTGCCGCTCCCCCACTTCACGACTGCTCGACTTCTGCTTCTTACACCGGGCCTCCTAGAAATGGAACCACCGCGTAGCCTCAATTCAGAATCGTTCTCTGCCAACCGCATTCTTCAATACTTCTTCCTAATACTCTGACCCCACGCACGAAGAAACCATAGCACCAACAAACTTAACACATTCTATTCGATCAATGACAGCGACTTCACATCACAGGTGCATATCCCACCTCACTTGAAAACACCAAGTCTTACTACTTTATCAACCCCAACCGGACCTTTCATAATCCAAATGCCTTTCCTATGCCGGAACTAAAATACCGAAATCTCGAAATCACACTCTGAGAAGACCTCCCTTTAAACCATTCATCACCCCCAACATACGAGAAATCATTCTATCATCGTATCGGCATCACACGATAACCAATCGCAAGCATCATCACTACCTGAGCATAGCCTTAACGCTCTCAGAAACACAACTACTGAGCTTAAACAACATATTATTCTTTTGCAGGGCCATAACAATAACCCTAACCATTTACACATGGAAACATCTCGAATTACATCCGTAGCGCCATTTCAATTCCTCAAATTCTTGATTCATAGAAAGCGCTTTGCGACGCGTAAAATTGAGTAGGAATAAACTTAGGCATAAGCCTTTAAGGGAATCAAATCACACGATGAGGAATAAAGAAGGGAAATACTCCTAACAGCTATGTAGCCTCTCGAAGATAAGTACATACGTCTCCGTACCGATCCGCAAGAGTCTACTGGACTTGTTCATGACTCGTGAGACCTAAGGGAACCTAGTGCTCTGATACCATGTTGTCACGACCCAAAATCCCTAAGGCCGTAATGGCGCCGGAAATCATTGTTAGGCAAGCCAATCATTAATTAATTGAAATAATTTTCCTGTTTTAACACTTATGAAAAGCATTTCCTCTCACTTTATTACATATTAACTAAATAAAATCTGTCAAGTAAAACAATAGCTTAAATATTATGCTTTAGCAAATATATCCCAACACATCCCAGAACCCGGTGTCACAAGTACATGAGCGATTTCCAAGAATTTATACAATCATCACAAAGCCTGTCCAAAATAAAAATTGGACAAGGAAACTTAAAATAAAAATAAATACAGTACGGGGGAGACTCTGTCAGCTGCAGATCGCCTCCAGATGGTACAACTCGCCTAAGTCTCCAACCAGCTATGTAACTATGAAGGTACCTGTGCAATAAAAATGCACAACAAGTGTAGCATGAGTACAAAAATAACGTGTACTCAGTAAGTAGCCCGCCTAACCTCAGAGAGGTAGTGACGAGAGGTCGAATTAGACACTCACTAAGGGCCAGTAAATTAATTAACAGCATATGATGAACACGGTAGGCATGTAGGGGTAGTAAAACATCAATATATATAAGGCATTGAAATCCTAGTCAATACTAGAATTAACAAAAAGTTACCACTTCCTCATTTTCCCCCAAATATTTTAAATAAATAATTTTTTCTCTGTTTCCCCCCAAATATCTGGTCACTTTTAAAAATCCATGAAGAGCATTTAACAATTTAGCATGCGCATACGGGATAAGGACAACCGGCCTGAGCCGTCACAATACACATCTCTGTGCACTACCGAGGATCGAACGGCCCGTGCAAAGAGTGCACCTCTCAATAAAATACTCATGTCTATGCACTTTCGAGGATCGAACGGCCCGTACCAAAAGTGCACATCTCAATAAAATACTCATGTCTATGTACTGCCGAGGATCGAACGACCCGTACCAAAATTGCATCTCTCAATAAAATACTCATGTCTATGCACGCCGAGGATCGAAGGGCCCGTACCAAAAGTGCATTTTTCAATCCGTCGTGGCGTACGGCCCGCTACCATGACAGTGGGGGAAATAAAACTCCACTCGCGGAATGTAAATTGCGAAGCGGTCATATGCAATCAGGCACAATTAACAGTCCACCTCGAATACGTCGGGAAAATAAGTACTCAAGTAAATGACAGATTTCTCTTTTAAAAATCATAAAATAGTGTTTAAATCTTTTTTCGAAATTCACTTGCCAAGTTTTTATAATGTTTGATAATACAACCTTATCCGGAAATACAATTGCCTGCGAAGAAAATCAATTCTCTTTTTAGATGGTTTAGAAAAACAAACTCTAATCATCCTTAGTCATTCAATTACAATTTCGGTTATATTAGTAGTCTAATATCATAGAAAAGATCACAGGTATAACAGGTAAGGCATGCTAGTGGGTCCTAGGATACCTGGACATGGCATAATAGTAGCTACGCACGGACTTCCGTCACCTCGTGCATGTGTAGACCCCGCAGATAGCAACACCTACTTAATTAGTTCACCTAGGGGGATAATTCCCCCTCACAAAGTTAGAAAGGAGACTTACCTCGCTCCGAAATTCCATAACCGGCCTCCAAGACCTTCCGATGACTCCAACGCACGCACAACGCCCCAAATTTATTCAAACAACGACAAACCAATGAAAATATACTCTAATATTTGCAACAATTCCAAATTATATAATTCCCAACCTCGCTTAGTGAAATGACAAAAATTCCCTTGGGCCCACGTGCCCGGAATCCAAAATTTCTCGAAGATATGATCTACCCATAGCTCCACAAGTTCAAATGTACAATTTACTCTACATTCCATGCTCAAATTCATGGCTAAAAATCCAAATTTCCATTTTCTAGGTTTCTTTAATATTCCCCAATTTCCTACCAATTTCCATGTCTAATTCCATGCCTATACTTGTATTTAACTTTAAAAACATGAAGAAATTACTTATCTTGACATTGCATGAAGAAATCCTCTCTTGAAGCTCCTCTAAAATCGACCAAACCAAAGAAGAAATGAGGAAATGGCCACAAATTCTCGGTTTTAAAACATTCTGCCCAAGCCATTTTTCGCACCTGCGATTCCGCAGGTGCGACTAAACCTCCTCATCTGCGACTTTTCCTCAACTCAAACCAACCTCGCACCTGCGCCCCATAACCCGCATCTGCGACCTCGCAGGTGCGGAAATACCATCACACCTGCGCTACCAGCCGGAGCATCAATCCTTCGCACCTCCGGTGCCATAGACGCACCTGGAGCCAAATCCTCGCAGGTGCGGTCACACCAGATGACAGCAAATTCCAGCCTTCTTCAAACTCTCAACTTGATCCGTTAACCACCCATAATCCACCCGAGGCCCCCGGGACCCCATTCAATTATACCAACCTGTTCCAAAACATAATGCGGACTTGCTCGAGGCCTCAAATCACATCAAACAACATCGAAACCACGAATCACACCCAAATCCCAACTTTATGAACTTAGAAAATTCCAACTTCTACATCCGATGCCAAAACCTATCAAATCACGTCCGATTGACCCCAAATTTTGCACACAAGTCATATTCAACATTATGGACCTGCTCCAACTTCTGGAATCGCATTCCGACCTCGATATCAAAACTTCCACTTCTGTTGAATTTCTCAAAATTTTTCAAATTTCTATCTTTAGCCAAATGACTTCGAAATGACCTCCGGACATCTGAATTCACTTCTGATCGCGCTCCCAACTCTAGAATCACCATATGAAACCATTCCTAGTCTCAAAATCCCAAACGGACATCAACAACACTGAAATGCACTTCAATCCCAAATTTTTGAAATTCTTCAAAAATGCTAACTTCCACAATATGCATCGAAACGCTCCCGGTTTATCCAAAACCCGATTCGGACATACGCCCAAGTCTGAAATCATCATACGAACCTGTAGGAACTTTCAAATCCTGATTCAGAGGTGGTTTACTTAATATTCCAATCCTAGTTTATTCTTCCAAATTAAGGCTTCTGAAATGAGAATTTTCTTTCCAAATCAACTCTAAACTTCCCGAAATTCACTTCCGACCCCACCTACAAGTCATAGTACCTGAAATGGAGCTGCTCACGACTTCAAACCACTGAACGACGCACTATAGCTCAAAATGACCATTCGGGTCGTTACAGGTTCTCAGGTGTTCTACTCGAACACGTGATCCGGTTTGCGTTCGCAATGTTTTGTAGCATTACTCTACATGATCGCAGACCTATTTACGCGATCACTATTCACAAAATCTGGGCAGAAATATAGGCAGTTTTGGTATTTCACATTTTGACCCCCAAGCCATTTAATACACGACCTAGCAGATTTTTGGAATATCTTTGGCTTATTTTTCAGTCTTTAGACTAGAGAAGACAAGTTTTGGAAGCTAGGGTTCTTGCACACACACTTGGGTCTTGAAGATTTGAAGCTTTTGGTTGAGAATCTCTTACTCATTTATGCTCATTTCATCATTTCCTTGCTTTGTATTGGATATTTAAGTGTGTATCATTTTTTCCAACACTTGAATCTTGTTTATGGGAATATTCATATTTAAAGTGTGGATTAAATATCTTTTTGTGCTTATGTATTGAACGATTTTTAGTTATATTGAAGTGAGTTATTGTTTCTTTAATTATTCCTGTTCTTTAATGTTTCCAAAGGGATTAGCTAACCCTAGGACTCACCCATGAACTTCGAATTAATTTTGGGAAAGATAATTTAGGATTGGGAAAGATTAATTAACAAGAATTTGAGGCTTTAACCCTCATTTTATAGATTCTACCTAGGAGTATGATTCAACTACTTGTAGCCATATTAGGGTGTGCTTAGTCTCTTAATTATTTTAGGGATAATTCAATTAGGAAGTTTTGTTAGTCTTCGGAAGAAGCTAATATAGAATACCCGAGGCTAATTAATATAAACTCCTTCATATTTGTTAAATCGTGAAATACACTGGATCGTTACTTGAGTGTAATTCCCGATGCATCCATTGATCATTTTACTTGCTTTCTAGGTTAGTTTACATTTTCGCAACTAGTTATAAATATTTTCTCAAAACAATTTTAAGTGTTTGGCTTAGGATAATAAGTGATAATTCTCTTACACGCCTAATCGCCTACATATTGTTCTCTATGGGATTTGACCCTGACTCATAGTTAGGTAAAATATATTGCATACAACCGTGTCCATTTATTTTTTAGTTGTGGATTTGGACGTCATCAATATTGGGGATTAGAGAACCCTAGGACTCGCCCATTAACTTCGAATTAATTTTGGGAAAGATAATTTGGGTTGGGAAAGATTAATTAACAAGAACTTGAGGCTTTAACCCTCCTTTTATAGATTCTACCTAGGAATAGGATTGAACTAATTGTAGCAATATTTTGGTGTGCTTAGTCTCTTAATTGTTTTATGGATAATTCAATTATGAAGTCTTGTTAGTCTTCGAAAGAATCTAATATACAATTATTACCCTAGGCTAATTAGCATAAACTCGCTCATCTTTGTTAAATCGTGAAATATATTGGATCGTTACTTGAGTATAATTCCCGATGCATCCATTCTTGTAGCCATTGATTATTTTACTTTCTTTCTAGGTTAGTTTACATTTTTGCATTTAGCGATAAATATTTTCAAAAATCATTCTAAGTGTTTGGCTTAGCATAATAAGTGATAATTCTCTTACACGTCTAATCGCCTATATATTGTTCTCTGTGGGATTCGACCTCGACCCATAGTTGGGTAAATTATATTGCATGCGACCGTGTCCATTTACTTTTTAGTAGTGCATTTGGACGTCATCAAAATTGGCGTCATTGCCGGGGAACAATTTGGCACATTTAGGTTGTTTGAGAAGTAAGCGTAAGTGCTTTGGTCCAAACTTTTTAATATTTGTGTAATTAGTTTTCTTATCTTTGTTTATATTCTTGTTTATTTCTTGTTTATTTTATTAGTTTAAAAAAAATGGCATCATATAATGAAAATTGGTTGGATGGTAGTTGTTTATACTTTGATGGCCCTTGTCCTTATTGTGGAGGATCAAACTCGTGGAAAAATTGTTTAAATTCTCCCGTGGTTGGATTGTGCGCACAATATCAAACCCATGAGTGGTGTATATGTGATAAGTTTGGTCATCAAAATGGTCATTGGGATTATTGTGCTTATGTTTCCTTCCCTTCCCCAATACCTCGCTATGATGATTCTACTTTTTGTGATGACAAGTATAGGGACATGGAAGTGGAAGAAGTTGAGCATGGTCAAAATGGAGAATTCAAGTTCATGTTAGAATGCCTACTTGAAGGAGGAAACAAAGGGAAAAATTCCTTGGAGGAGCTTTTGGAAAACATCCTCCAAAATGATTTGGCGCTTGAAAGATTGAACTCATAAATGAGAGAAATGCTTGAAGCTTTAGAGGTCCAAAAAGCCTCGGAAGTGAATGATATCCAAGAACCTTCCTTTAGATGTGAACGCCAAAAATCCTTCCTTGGCACTTGATCAAAACCAATAAGAACTCTCAAATGCTAAAAATGAGAGGATGATTCTCATGTTGGAGGCCATTCTTGAAAATGAGGAGAAGCAAAGCTTGGCACTTGAGGACTTAAAACAAGCACTACATCGAAATGATGAGACTATCCGCACTATGGAAGATCAAATAAAATCATTGATTGAGGCTCATTATGCCTATCAATTTGAAAGTGTGGAAACAAGTCAAGAAGAGTCCAACTCCGAGGAAGAAAGTGAGCTTTATTTTGAGGAATCAAAAATTGAACATCCGCCAACCGACTCCTTGCTTGTTAGTGATGCCAAGAAAAAATATATGGAATTAGAGTCAAGCGGTGTAATTGAAAATATGGTTGAGATTGAATCTAGTTCGGGGGAAAAAGAGGATGTCAAAATCCAGGAAAAATTGCAATTTGGAGGTTTGATGTCACATTCCAAGAATTTTTCAATATTAGAATTGAACTACACGAGTCAATGAGGGATTGCGAAGAGGAACATCTTACAATTTTGAGGGAACAAGAAGGCAAAATGACATTCCTCACATGAAAGCCAAGAAGTGCAAAATGAAGAAACTAAAGTTTGGCTTGATCATCAACTTACCACCCCCACCACTCGTGGTCACAAGATTGATTCCAAGTTAGGTTCCCAATTCATATCGTCCAAGTGGCAAGAAAAATGGTAAAGTTAATCCGCGTCGTGCGACGTTAAATGCGGCGCTTGGTGGGAGGCAACCCATCATTTTCTAAATTTTTAGTCATTTTTGAAATTTTCTTTTTTAGAATAACTTAGTATATTAGGTTTGACTAATCTGCCAAGTTTCACAATTTTTGGAGTTGATTTGAGCAGGTCGGGGTGATCGGGCAGCCAAAAGCAGTAGCTGATGAAAACTGCAGAAACTGTTGCACTCTGCGATCGCATAAAAGACCACGCTTTCACGGAAAGAAAAATGTTTCTATCTCTATGCGATCACAGAAAAGTAAATGCGGTCGCGTATTTTTGGTAAATTAGTTCTACGTGAACACAGGTTTGTTCACACGATCGCGTTTAACAAAGGTAAGTTCTAAACCTTAAAACACTGGAAATAACAAAGAACACCCACTTTGCCTTAAAACATAGTAATAGATATTCTTACTCCTCTAACCCCTGAAATAATCTCCAACTCTCCATTATTCAATTCCATTGCAAAAATTTCACCCATCACCCTCAAGGTATGTGGATTTCTCTTCTATCTCTTGGATTTTTTTTGTTTCTTATGTCCTTTTGCTTAGTGTGAACTGATAAAATGGCAGAAACTCTTGAGATTTTAGGGCTTGAGTAAAATTTTAAAATAGAAATCTTGTGTGCTTTACTTGACTTGCTTGCTGGGTGTGGTTGTTTTAGTGTGAGGGCTGTATTGTTGAAAGATTTTTGGGTGAGATGTGTGCTCAACTGACTGAAAAAATGAACACAAAATTGGTGCACATGACATGTTTGACGGAATGCCCTAATGAACTGTTACTGGACGAGGAAGAAGACCCTCGCGATTGCAATACCCAATTCCGTGATTGCGTTGGTCTAATTCTGCCGAGAACCATAATTTCACATCAAGATCGCATATATCCTTCTGCGATCGCATAACTTTATCACAGCTGGAAGCCAAATTGTTCTTCGCGATCGGGTGCCCAATTCTGCGATCGTGTAGCTTTACTACAACTAGAAACCCAATTGTTCTTCACGATCGCGTGCCCAGTTCCACGATCGCGATTCATTGAAGCCTAGGAAGCAAAATAGTAGTTTCACCGTTTCTGATCCTAGGGCCTTTTGATCTCTTTCTGTGGCCTAAATACCTCTTAATACAATGCTTTAAGTGTACATACAAGTATTTAACATATTTAATCCTTTTGTAGGCACTTTGAGCTCTAAAATAGATTCGGCATCAAATGAAAATGTTCAAGAACATGTCGAACAAGTTGCCGAAGAGGAGTACTTTGATCGGGACATATTCTCATCATTAAGATGTTTCCACCACTACGACAAACAATTGTGTAGAAGTATGATTAAGGAAAAAGGCATTCTCTTGATCGACCTTGAATGTAAATGGCCTGAGTTCTATCGAAGATTAGTATCAAGTGGATGAATTTGCTTTGCGGAAGAGCCAAGACCAGCCAATCATGAAGTGATACGAGAATTTTATGCAAATGTTGTGGAGACAGGCTTCAAGAATGATTTGGTTGTTACTGTCAGAGGCAAACAAGTCCGCTTTGATCCAGAACTGATAAATGCATATTACAATCTTCCTAATGCTGACAATCAAGTGTATAGGGATAAATATAAAGACTTGGGCACACAGTGGTTTGTGGACCATTTTCACGGTGGAAAGATGACGAAATGGATAAGAAATCACTCAAGGATCAAGTCTTCTAAGTTCACTGCCAAGGACAAGAGTTGGCTCTCCATTATCTATGCTTGAGTCATACCTTCACGTAATGAGATAGAGGTTACACTTGAGAAGGCAAGGGTGATTTGTGCGATCATAGAGGGCATATCACAGAATGTGGGACAACTTATTGTTGAGGAGATAGAAGAGGTTATTGAGGAGAGGACTAAGAGCTTGTTCTTCCCAACCCTGATCACCCATTTATGTTATTAGGCAGGGCTGGAGAAGAGGCCTACAAAGAAGGAAAAGAACCCAAGAAACTCATTCATCCATTACTGACAAAGAGAGCAGGGAATGCATAGAAGAAAAGAAAGATTGATGTAGTATCTCCTTCAATTGGCCAGTTTCCTAACACCATCACTGAGACGCTCGATTCTCCTGCAGATGCCACAGGGACTTGTACTGCTATTGTACCACTTGAGCGGTGACCTCTCACACTCAGGTATATCTATCGTCAAGTCTAGGGCATGGAGACATAGGTCCGCCAGCTTGTAGCTGGTCTCCCTTCTGGACTGTCTAGAGAAAGCACATCTGCAGGTCCAGCTGGCCAAGGAAAGGTTCCAACTTTGTTAGGTCTTGCTAAGGAGTAGCAGGCCATGCCATTAAATCCAAATTGGGTAAGATCGAGCAGAGGCAGCGGAAGAAAAGAGAACATGGAAAGAAGAAAAGCAAGTTCTTGACAAAGATGATAAGCACCTTGAGGAAGTTTTGTAGATCAGATGACGACGACGAGGATGACTTGGAGCTCTCAGTTCCCAATACCTCCAGCTTAGAGTGATGCGATTCAGGGAGCACCTCTTTCATTTTATCTTGTTTTGTTTAGTTGCATTGAGGACAATGCAATACTTAAGGTTGGGGGTGACTCATTTATATATTATGGATGTATGTGGAGCATGACCAAAGTTTTTGTCTTTTTTTTTTTTTTTTTTTTTTTTTTTTTNTTAGTAATTTTGTAGTTTAATTCTAGCATGTTAGCATTAGCATTTTCTTATTAGTTTTTATTTTCATAGTAGTAGTAATGAAAATCCTTGGTTTTTCTTTATGCCGCGGTTCTTTTCCTAGGAAATAATTTGTGCCGAACCGGGTGACTTTTCCCTATGATGGATGGCATGACAACTTTCTTAAGGGATTAGTCTTGTCGGTAAATATATATTATTTATTTATTTTCTTTCTTTTTTAGTTAGTAGCTACTAGTGAATAAATTGGTCATTGGTGTGATCTTTTTGTCCATAAACCAATATGCGGGTTGTTTGGTACCAATATGATTTAAACTTTGGCATATGAAGTCTTGATCTTTAAAAAAAAAAGATTGAAGTAAGGATCCTTGTTGTGACTTTTAGGTTCTATTTTTTCCTCTTTGATTCATCAAATAGTCTTTTTAGGCTCTATGTAATTTTCTTTGGGTTCATTGGTCTTAATTGGATTTTGGATTTATATGTCACTCGAGTTTGCATGTACCATGTGTGGTGGGATTTTTTATGAGTTCTTTTGCATTATTTAGTCTAGAACTTGCGCGGAATGTGCTTCAAGGCGAAGTCCTAGACTAACTTGGTTTAAAAAATGATGTTAGGCCTTCCTTGGACCGTTATTGTGCCTTAAGTTTCCTACCCCCATATGCACTTAAATTTCCTACCTCCCTATGTACTTTGAAAGTGTAAACATAGGCTAAAAGCCTAAGTTTGGGGCGTGAAGGTTAGAAAAGTTGTGATGTGGAAGGTGATTAAAAGGTGAAAGGTAATAAAAAAAATAGTCGAACCTTCCTCGAAAAAAGAAAAAGAAAAAATAAGAAAGAAGTAAAAGGAAGGAAAATGTCAGGACCCCAAATCCTAAGCCGCCGTGATGGCGCCTATCATAGAACTAGGCTAGCCAACCATTACAGACTATCATAATATTTCATAATTTCCAAGACTAGCAGACTAAAACAGCAAAATGAGATAAATAATTTATACACTGGCCCAAAACCTGGAGCCAACTGTCATGAGCATCTAGGACTATAAATACAATGTACAATAAGGTGACTTGCTACTACAAAAGTCTGAAGTACAAAAGACAAAACTATGAACTGAGGAAAGGAAATGAGGTGAGCTGGGGACGCTGAGCAGCTACCTCGATCCTCAAACAAACTCAAGCACGTCCGAAAATCAACTAGTGAGATGTTCCGATATCTGGATCTGCACACAGAGGGGCAGGGAGTAACGTAAGTACTTAAACTCAGTAAGTAATCAAAGTAACTAAAAACTTGAGTGTAGTGACGAGCATTTATAAATCATGTAAATCCATATAATAAGTAACAGTGGAAATAAATAAATTAAGTCAGGAATCTACATTCCGAATATTTCATAAAACTCCAGTTTCCATTTAAAATCTCGTATAAAAACATTTGTCTAACATTATCCTCAGAGGCTCCGTGTAAAGAAGAGTGAAAACAGTAGTTTCATAAAATATAAGCCCCTCAGGCACAACCTCTCAGTCACTCGTGAGTCCACTATCAGTATCTCATGCTCACACTAACACTCGTACTCAACAAGTACCATGAATGCACACAACTGCTGCGGTGGGCAGCCCGATCCAATACATACATACATTACATATATATATATACACACACACACACACACACACACACACACACTGCTGCGGTGTGTAGCCCGATCCATATAATAGTCGACTGTGCCCATTGGGGTGTACAGACTCCAGAGGGGATCCTACAACCCAAATATTGTTGGGCGTGCAGCCCGATCCAATATGTATATTGCTGCGGCGTGCAACCCGATCCTTATATAATATAGATATTGTTGCGGCGTGCATCCTGATCCATATGTAATATACAACATATATATTGCTGCGGTGTGCAACCCGATCCATAACTATCGTAAAACATATCCGGCTCTCGGCCTCACTTAGTCATTCTCACAAGCCACTCGGGCAACCCACCTCAACTCACGGGACTCATCCCCAAAATACCTCTCAGAGTCTCAAAACAGTGTGATAACAATGAAAATAACAACAAGTGGAAAACATGACCGAATTCACAATTGTTCTATCAGGATAGTGTGAGAAGAGTGTAAAAAGAGCTCTGAGGGTCTAAACAGGCCGGCACAAGTCCCTAAACATGGCTCACAACCCATAAACAAGTATAAATTTCTAAAATACAGGATGTCGTAAGGTTTCAAACTGAATACGCGGCTTAATAGTCACTACGGGACGGACCAAGTCACAATCCCTATCGGTGCACGCCCAACACGCTCGTCACCTAGCATGTGCGTCAGCTCATTTACCAAAACAATATAAAATACCGGGGTTTTGATACCCTCAGATTTAGAGTTACAATCGTTACTTACCTCAAAACAGCCCAAAAGCTACTCCGCGGTGCTCTTGCCCCTCGAATTGGCTCCCAAATGCTCCGAGTCTATCACAAATCAGATCAATAACATCAAAATATTCTAGGGAGATGAACCCCAATCAAAAACAATCAAAATTACCCCGGGCCCACGTCTCGAAATTCGATAAAAATCACAAAACTAGAATCCTCATTCCCTCACGAGTTTACCCATACCAAATTTACCAAAATTCGACCTCAATTTCCCGCTCAAATCATCAAAAGAAATTTCCAATTCTCCCTCCCATTTTCCCCAAATTTTTACTTTAATTCCTCAAATTGCATGGTAAAAATCAAGACAGATTCATGAAATTGAGCTAAAAATGATGAAGAGAACTTACCACAAGAATCCCACTGAAAATCTCGTCCAAATTCTCCTTCCCCCCAGCTCTCTAATGGAATATTGAGTTATGGCCAAGAACCCCCACAATTAGAAGTTAAAACTGTCTGCCCGAGCCTCTTTCTTCACTGCGATCGCGGGAGCCCCCACGCAATCGTGAAGAATAGTCTGCTGCCCCATAAAAATTACACTACGCAATCGCACAAGACCAAACGCGCTCGCATTGCTTCCCCTCCCTCTCGTATGCGATTGCGGCCCCACATACACGATCGATTAGAAGAAAAAGGACACTGCCTCAGAACAACCTATGCGATCGCATCCCCACTATTGCGATCATATATAAGGAAACCAGTGGGCAAAAATTGCAGCAGCTACAACAGTCCCTCTAAGGCCAAACACACTCCCATAACCACCCGAAACTCACCTGACGCCCTCGGGACCTCAACCAAACATACCAACACATCCAATAAACTTATTCAAACTTAGTCGAGCCTTCAAAACACCAAAAAAAATGCAAAAACACCAAAATCACATCAAATTCAAGCCTATGAACTTTGAAACTTCTAAATTCCGCCAATGATGCCGAAATCAACCAAAACACGTCCGAATGACCTGAAAATTTGCACACATATAAAAAATGACATTACGAACCTGGTCCAATTTCTGGAATTCCGTTTCGAACCCGATAGACTATTTCCCCCTGCCGACCGGAAATCGCTAAAAACTAACTTTCACCAATTCAAGCCTAATTCTACACCGGACATTAAAACTTCATTTCGAACACACTTCGAAGTCCCAAATCACATAAAAAAGCTATCCGAGCCATGAAATCCACATTTCGAGGTTGATTACCGATAAGTCAACTCCTAGTTGACTTTTTCAACTATTAAGCTAATTTAAGAGACTAAGTGTCTCTTTTCTCACCAAGACCACTCCGAACCCGAACCAACCGACCCAAAACAACATAAATAGGCTAAGCAGCATACGATAAAGCAGAAACAGGGGAAATGGGGCTGATTTCACAAAACGACCGGCCGGGTCGTTACATCCTCCCCCTCTTAAAGAAACGTTCATCCTGGAACGGGTCTAGAAACATACCTGGAGTCTCAAATAAGTGAGGATATCTTCTCCGCATCTCCCGCTTGGTCTCCCAGGTGGCATCCTCCACCGGTTGCCCCCTCCACTGAAACTTCACTGAAGCTATATTCTTATACCTCTGCTCTCTGACCCGACGACCCAAAATAACCACTGGCTCTAACTCATATGACATATCACCCTCGAGTTGAACCGTGATGAAGTCCAAAAACATGATACGGGTCACCAACATACTTCTGGAGCATCGAAACATGGAACACCGGATGAATACTCGCTAAGCTGGGAAGCAAGGCAAGTCTATAAGCCACCTCCCCAATCCTCTAAAGCACCTCAAATGGCCCAATGAACCGTGGAATCAGCTTTCCCCTCTTCCCGAACCTCATAACACCCTTCATGGGTGACACCTTCAGCATCACCTTCTCCCTAACCATGAAAGATACATCTCGGACCTTCTAGTCCGCATACTCTTCTGCCTAGACTGCACCGTGCGAAGCTGCTCCTGAATCAACTTCACCTTAACCAACTCATCGAGAACCAAGTCTGTGCCCAATATCCTAGCGTCGCCTGGCTCAAACCAACCAACCAGAGATCTGCACCTCCTACCATATAAAGCCTCATACGGATCTATCTGGATACTCGACTGATAACAATTATTATATGCAAACTCCGTGAGTGGCAGAAACTGGTCCCATGAACCCCCAAAATCAATGACACATGCACGCAACATATCCTCTAAAATCTGAATAGTACGCTCCGACTGCCCGTGGGTCTAAGAATGAAACGCTGTGCTCAACTCAACCTGAGTACCTAACGCCCTCTGCACGGTCCCCCAAAACTGAGATGTGAACTGAATACCTCTGTCAGAAATGATAGAAACTAGAACCCCATGCAACCGGACAATCTCCCTAATATAAATCTCAGCTAACCGCTCTGAAGAATAAGTAGTACAACCAGAAATGAAGTGCGCGGACTTGGTCAACCGATCCACAATAACCCATATAGCATCAAACCTCCTCGAAGTTCGTGGAAGCCCAACTACGAAGTCCATGGTGATCCACTCTCACTTCCACTCTGGAATATCTAATCTCTGAAGCAATCCACCCGGATCTGGTGCTCATACTTGACATGCTGACAGTTGAGACACCGAGCCACGAACTCAACAATATCCCTCTTCATCCGCCTCCACCAATAATGCTGTCTCAGATCCTGATACATCTTTGTGGCTATCGAATGGATGGAATACCGCAAACTATGGGCCTCAACTAGAATCAATCTCGAAGTCCATACACATTGGGTACACAAATCCGGCCCTATATCCTCATGACCCCATCATCACCAATAACCATATCCCTGGCATCACAGCGACGGACCCTGTCCTGAAGGACGAGCAAGTATGGATCATCATACTGGTGTTCTCTAATCTGATCATAAAGAGATGACCTGGAGGCTACACAAGCCAAACTCGCGGGGGCTCTAATAGATCCAATCTCACCAACTGACCCGCTAAAGCTTGAACATCAAGTGCTAATGGTCGCTCTGCTACTGGAAGGTAGGCTAGACCCCCCAAACTCTCTGCTCTGCAACTCAGGGCATCGGCCACTACATTGGCCTTCCCTGGATGATATAGAATAGTGAGGTCGTAATCCTTGAGAAGCCCAACCATTTCATCTGACGCAAATTCATATCCTTCTGCTTAAGCAGATGCTACAAGCCATGGTGATTAGTGAAAATCTCACAATTCACTCCATTTAAATAATGACGCCAAATCTTCAAGGCGTGGACAATAGCTGGTAGCTCAAGATCGTGCACTGGATAATTCTTCTAGCGCACCTTCAACTGTCTGGATGTGCATGCAATCACCCTACCGTCTTGCATCAAAACCGCTCCAAGGACAACTCTCGAGGCATCACAGTAAACTGTATAGCAACCTTAACCCGTATGAAAAACCAACACCGGAGCTGTAGTCAAAGCAGACTTGAGTTTCTGAAAGCTCTCCTCACACTCCTCAGTCCACCTGAACTGAGCACCCTTATGGGTCAGTCTGGTCATATGTGCGACAATAGATGAAAATCGCTCTACGAAACAATGATAGTTCCCTACCAAACCAAGGAAGCTGCGAATCTCAGTAGATGATGACAGTTTAGGCCAGCTATGCACCGCCTCTATCTTCTTCAGATCAACCTGAATACCCTCACTGGACACCACGTGCCCCAAGAAAGCTACTGAATCAAGCCAGAATTCACACTTCAAAAATTTTGCATACAACCTCTTCTCCCTCAAGGTCTGAAGCACAACTCTAAAATGCTGCTCATGATCCTCCCGAGATTGGGAATACACCAAGATATCATTGATAAACACGATGAAGAAAGAATCCAGATAAGGCCGGAATACACTGTGCATCAAGTGCATAAAGGTTGCTAGGGCATTGGTCAGCCCGGATGACATAACTAGAAACTCATAATGACTATATCTAGTCCTGAAAGCGGTCTTCACAATGTCTGGCCCCCGAATCTTCAACTGATGATAGCCGAAATATGAGTCAATCTTGGAAAATACCATGGCACCCTTCAACTGATTAAACAAGTCTTCTATATGAGGCAAGGGATACTGGTTCTTCACCGTAACCTTGTTTAGCTGCCGATAATCAATACACATGCGCATAGAACCATTCTTCTTCTTCACAAACAATTCTGGTGCATCCCAAGGTGACACACTAGGCCGAATGAACCCCTTATCTAAGAGTTCCTAAAGCTGCTCCTTTAATTCCTTCAGCTGCCATACGATAAGGTGGAATAGAAATAGGCTGAGTGCGTGGCACCAGGTCAATACCAAAATCAATGTCCTTGTCAGGTGGCATGCCTGGCAGGTCTACAGGAAACACGTCTGGAAATTCACGGACCATAGGAACCGGGTCAATAGTGGGAGTCTCACCACTGACATCCCTCACAAAAGCCAGATACGATAAACACCCCTTCTCAACCATGCGCTGGGCCTTCAGGTATGAAATCACCCTGCTAGACAAATGCTTAGAAGAACCTCTCCACTCAACCCTCGGACGTCTTGTAATAGCTAAGGTCATGGTCTTAGCGTGACAATCAATAACAACATGACACGGAGATAACCAATCCATGCCTAATATCATATCAAAATTGATAATGCTGAGTAATAGTAGGTCCACTTGGGTCTCGAGACCCTCAATAGTTACCACACACTATCGATACACACGGTCCACAATAATAGTATCACCCACCGGAGTGGACACATGAATATACGTAATTAAAGGCTCAAGGGGCATATCCAGAAAATGGGCAAAATATGATGAAACATAGGAATATGTAGAACCAGGGTCAAACAAATCCAAAGCATCTCGGTGACAGACCGAGACAATACCTACAATCACTGCATTGGAGGCCATAATATCTGGCCTGGTTGGAAACATGCCTGACCTCCACCTGCTCGACCCCCTCCTCTAGGGCGACCTCTAGCTGATTGACTACCACCCCTCGCTGCCTCGGTGGGTGATGAAACAACTGGAGCTGAAGTCGAAGGCTAGCTCCTCAGCTGAAATGGACCTCCAAGAAAATAAGGACACTGCCTCCTCATATGCCCGAACTCTCCACACTCATAACAACTCCCTGGAGCTGGAGACGGGGACTGAAAGGAACCCTTCGCACCAGAATGGCCACCTAAAGAATCACGCATAGAGGAACCCTGAAATGATGGTGCTCGAGCTACACTCTAGGTTGGAAGGGCACTGAATGAAGAACGACCTGGTTGAGAACTGTGGGGACCATGCCCCGAAGATGCACCACTATAGGCTGGGCGGACTGACTGAGGAGGCCTGAATGAACGACCTCTACCATGCTGAATCTGCCCCTTGGAAGGAGCACCACTAGAACCACCCGATCCATGAGGCCTCTTGGCCTCCCTATCTTCCCTCAACTGGCAGCGAACCGACTCAATATCTCGAGAAATATCAACAACCTGCTCGAAGAGAGCACATGATACTCTCTCCCGAGTCATGAAAAGGCGGAGCTGATAAGTGAGTCCATCCACGAACCTCCTAATCCTCTCCCTATTAGTAGGGACAAACTCGGTGGCATGACGAGCCAACTTTGAAAACCATATTTCATACTGCATCACTGATAGCTCCCCCTGACACAACTTCTCAAAATGCTTGCGCTGCTCCTCCCTGTGAGACCGGGGTACGTACTTCTCCAAGAAGATAGTGGAGAACTGCTGCTAGGTGAGTGGTGCTGAACCAACAGCCCTATGCCTCTCAAAAAACACCCACTAAGTGAAAGCAACACTAGAAAACTGAAAAGTAGCAAACGAGACCCCACTGGTCTCCAGAATCCCAGTAGTACGAAGCATCCTCTGACACTTATCCAGAAAACCCTGGGCATCCTCTCCCTTAACACCACTGAATGTCGGAGGTTGAAGTCTACTAAATCTTTCCAGCCTATGCTGCTCATCATCTGGCATAGCTGGAACCACGAAGTCCTGAACTAGAGCAACCGGCTGGGCTGGAACTGCCCCCCGGTGTCTGATGGCCTTGAGTAACCTGCTCAAGTGTCCGGGCAACTGGAGTCTGACTGCCTCCCTCGGCCTGAGAAGTAGCGGCAGTAGAAAATGCAGTAACTGCCTGAGCAAAGGTGGTACATACTGTCAAGATCTAGGCTAAGGTCTCCTGAAGACCCGAAATAACAATAGGCACTGCTGGTGCCTGAGCCTGTCCCACTGGAGTATCTGCAGCAGAAATCTGCTCCTGAATAGTAGGGGGATCAACTTGTACTGCCCTGGCTGCTGCCAGGGCTAGACCGTACCTCTACCATGGCCTCGACCGCGACCTCGACCTCGACCTCTCGCTGGTCTAGCTGATGGCTGATCACCCTGATCGTTAGCACTAGTCCTCACCTTCTGTGAGAGAATGAAATAACAGAAGTTTAGATTTCCAGAATCAACAAAATGGCACGACATAATTCAAGAAAAATGAGATTGTTTCTAAGGTTTCTGCAGCCTCTCGCAGATAAGTACAGACGAATCCGTACCAATCCCAAGACTCTACTAAACCTGCTCATGACCGTTGAGTCCTATGTAACCTAGGCTCTGATACCAACTTGTCACGACCCAAAATCCTAAGCCGGCAGTGATGGCGCCTATCATGGAACTAGGCTAGCCAACCATTATAGACTATCATAATATTTCATAATTTCCAAGACTAGCAGATTAAAACAGCAAAATGAGATAAACAATTTATACACTACCCCAAAACCTGGAGCCAGCTGTCATGAGCATCTAGGACTATAAATACAATGTAAAATAAGTTGACTTGCTACTACAAAAGTCTGAAGTACAAAAGACAAAACTATGAACCGAGGAAAGGAAAGGAGGTGAGCTGGGAACACTGAGAAGCTACCTCGATCCTCGAACAAACTCCAAGCACGTCCGAAAATCAACTCGTGAGATGTTCCGGTACTTGGATCTGCACACAGAGGTGCAAGGTGTAACGTGAGTACTCTAACTCAGTATGTAATCAAAGTAACTAAAAACTTGAGTGTAGTGACGAGCATTTATAAATCATGTAAATCCATATAATAAGTAACATTGGAAATAAATAAATCAAGTCAGGAATCTACATTCCGAATATTTCATAAAACTCCAGTTTCCATTTAAAATCTCGTATAAAAACATTTTTCCAACATTATCCTCAGAGGCTCCGTGTAAAGAAGAGTTAAAACAGTAGTTTCATAAAATATAATCCCCTCGGGCATAGCCTCTCAGTCACTCGTGACTCCACTATCAGTATCTCATGCTCACACTAACACTTGTTCTCAACAAGTACCATGAATGCACACAACTGCTGCGGCGGGCAACCCGATCCAATATATACATATATATATATATACATATATATATATATATATATACATATATATATATATATATATATATATATATACTGCTATGGCGTGCCGCCCGAACCAATATGTATATTGCAGCGGTATGCAGCCCGATCCATATAATAGTCGACTGCGCCCACTAAGGGTGGACAGACTCCGGAGGGGCTCCTACAACCCAAGCGTCATATTCCTACGGCGTGCAGCTCGATCCAATATGTATATTGCTGGGTTGTGCAACCCGATCCATATATAATATATATATTGCTATGGCGTGCAGCCTGATCCATATGTAATATACAACATATATATTGCTGCGGCGTGCAGCCCAATCCATAACTATCTTCACATATCTGACTCTCGGCCTCACTTAGTCATCCTCACAAGCCACTCGGCAACCAATCTCAATTCACGGGACTCAACCCCAAAATACCTCTCAGAGTCTCAAAACAGTGTGATAACATTGAAAATAACAAGTAGAAAACATGACTGAGTTCACAATTGTTCTATCATGATAGTGTGAGAATAGTGTGAAAGCACCTATGAGGGTCTAAACAGGTCAGCACAAGTCCCCTAACATGGCTCACAACCCATAAACAAGTATAAATTTATATAATACAGGATGTCGTAAGGTTTCAAATCGAACACGCGGCTTAATAGTCGCTACGGGACGGACCAAGTTACAATCCCTATCGGTGCATGCCCACACGCTCGTCACCTAGCATGTGCGTCACCTCATTTACCAAAACAATATAAAATACCGGAGTTTCATACCCTCAGGTTTAGAGTTACAATCATTACTTACCTCAGAACAGCCCAAAAGCTACTCCACGAGGCTCTTGCCCCTCGAATTGGCTCCCCAATGCTCCGAGTCTATCACAAATCAGATCAATAACATTAAAATATGCTAGGGAGATGAACCCCAATCAAAAACTATCAAAATTAGGCACAATTCTCGAAATTGGCCAAACCCGAACCCGAGCCCACATCTCGAAATTCGATAAAAATCACAAAACTAGAATCCTCATTCCCTCACGAGTCTACCCATACCAAATTTACCAAAATCCGACCTCAATTTCCCACTCAAATCATCAAAAGAAATTTTCAATTCTCCCTCCCATTTTCCCCAAATTTCTACTTTAGTTCCTTAAATTGCATGGTAAAAATCAAGACAAATTCATGAAATTGAGCCAAAAATGATTGAAGAACACTTACCACAAGAATCCCACTGAAAATCTTGTCCAAATTCTCCTTCTCCCGATCTCTCTAATGGAATATTGAGTTATGGCCAAGAACCCCCGAAATTAGAACTTAAAACTGTCTACCCAGGCCTCCTTCTTCACTACGATCACGGGAGCCCCCATGCGGTCACGAAGAACAGTCTGGTGCCCCATAGAAATTACAGTACGCGATCACATTGCTCCCCTCTCTCTCGTACGCGATCGTGTCCCCACACACGTGATCACATAGAAGAAAAAGGACACTGCCTCAGAACAACCTATGCGATCGCATCCCCACTATTGCGATTGCATATAAGGAAACTAGTGGGCAAAAATTGCAGCAGCTACAACTTCCCTCTTAGGCCAAACACACTCTGATAACCACCCGAAACTCATCCGAGGCCCTCGGGACCTCAACCAAACATACCAACACATTCCATAACCGTATTCAAACTTAGTCGAGCCTTCAAAACACCATAAACAACGCAAAAACACCAAAATCACATCAAATTTAAGCATATGAACTTTGAAACTTCTAAATTCTGCCAATGATGCCGAAACCAACCAAAACACGTCCGAATGACTTGAATATTTGCACACATATCCAAAATGATATTATAAACCTGCTCCAACTTCCGGAATTCCGTTCCGACCCCGATAGCCTATTTCCCCATGCCGACCGGATATCGCCAAAAACTTACTTTCGCCAATTCAAGCCTAATTCTACACCGGACATCAAAACTTCATTCCGAACACACTCTTAAGTCCCAAATCACCTAAAGAAGCTATCCAAGCCATAAAATCCACATTCCGAGGTCATTTACCAATAAGTCAACTCCCAATTGACTTTTTTTAACTATTACGCTAATTTAAGAGACTGTCTCTGTTCTCACCACGATCACTCCGAATCCGAACCAACCGACCCAACACAACATAAATAGGCTAATAAATATACAATAAAGCAGAAACAGAGGAAATGGGGCTAATTTCACAGAACGAACGGTCGGGTCGTTATAGAAAAATAAGGAGTTGTGAATAAAGGGAAGATTAGGCGTGGAATGAAAAGCGAAGAAAGGATGGACAATATTTTTGAAGGAAGTGTAATTTAATTGTTTCAAATTGTAGTGCTTAGGGAGGTTTTGAGTCACTCTTATCCAAATAGTGCCCTACCTTAGCCAAAAACCTACATTATAACCCTTTAAGTCCTACTTGATTTTGAACCAAGTGTGTCTACATTAGTGGAGAAGTACATGAAGGGCAAGCCTATGACACTACCTTTGTGCATTTGAATATCTTTGAGAGAGTAATTCTTTTCATTTGATATCTCATGTGTGTTTAAATTGCAATTTATAAGTCAGGATTCTCTCTTAAGTGTGAGGGCACATGAAATTTTGAGTTGTGAACTTAATACAATCTCCAATTGGGAGGAATGAACAATTTTTTTTTTTTTTTTTTTTTTTGATAATGAGGCAAATTTTGAAGCTTTAGTGTCATAACTTGGTTGCTACTTTGATTAAAGTGGTGTTTGAGCACTTGAATTGAAATGAAATTTGTGAAAAGTTGTTGGCGATTCATATGCTTTGGACTAATTGTCGGTATCAACCAAAGTCACTAGGTTGTGTTTAATGTGAACCTTTTTGACTTAAAATGATGTTTGGTATGCCATTGAGCTTAATTGATGATTTTATTGAAGGATGCTATTAGCTTTTGAATTGCTTGAGGACAAGCAATAGTTTAAGTTTGGGGGTTTGATAAGCTGGTATTTTACCAACTTATCTCCTCTTGATAATTAAGCTTTTTTATGATTTTGTTGAGAAACTAAGGCAATTATTGAGGTCTATTGGCATATTTCAGGTATCAAGTGATTTAGAGAAGATACGGAAGAAACCAAGTCAAAATGTGTTAAATTGAGGAAGAATGATTGCTGTCAGAATATGCTCTTCACGATCGCGAACTTCATTATGAGATTGTAGAAGGCCAAGAGATTATGCATTGCGAACGCGAGGCCAATTCTGCGAACACAAAGAAGAAGCTGGTCAACGGTTCTCAGGTGTTCTACATGAATGCATGATCCGGTTTGCGATCGTAATGTTTTGCAGCATTACTCTATGCGATCGCATGCCTGTTTACGCGATCACGGTTCACAAAATCTGGGCAGTTTCGGCATTTCACATTTTGAAACCCAAGCCATTTAATACACGACCTAGCAGATCTTTGGAATATTTTTGGCTTATTTTTCAGTCTTTAGACTAGAGAAGACAAGTTTGGATGTTAGGGTTCTTGCACACACACTTAGGTATTTAAGATGTGAAGCTTTGGTTGAGAATCTCTTACTCATCTATGCTCATGTCTTCATTTCCTTGCTTTGTATTGAATATTTAAGTGTGTATTATTTTTTCCAACACTTGAATCTTGTTTATGGGAATATTCATATTTAAAGTGTGGATTAAATATCTTGTTGTGCTTATGTATTGGATGATTTTTAGTTATATTGAAGTGAGTTATTATTTCTTTAATTATTCTTGTTCTTTAATGTTCCCAAAGGAATTAGCTAACCTCAGGACTCGCCCATTAACTTCGAATTAATTTTCGAAAAGATAATTTGAAGTTGGGAAAGATTAATTAACAAGAACTTGAGGCTTTAACCCTCATTTTATAGATTCTACCTAGGAATATGATTGAAATACTTGTAACCATATTTGAGTGTGCTTAGTCTCCTAATTGTTTTAGGGACAATTCAATTAGGAAGTCTTGTTAGTCTTCGAAAGAAGCTAATATAGAATTATTACCCAAGGCTAATTAACATAAACTCTCTCATATTTGTTAAATCATGAAATAAATTGGATCGTTACTTGAGTGTAATTCCCGATGCATCCATGCTTGTAGCCATTGATCATTTTACTTGCTTTCTAGGTTAGTTTACATTTTCGCAATTAGTTATAAATATTTTCTCAAAACAATTCTAAGTGTTTGGATTAGCATAATAAGTGATAATTCTCTTACACGCGTAATCGCCTATATATTGTGTTCTGTGGGAAGACCCCGACTCATAGTTGATATATTATATTGCATGCGACCGTGTCCATTTACTTTTTAGTAGTGGATTTGGACGTCATCACTAGGTGCTTAGGTCCAGGAGAGACCGAATACACTATGAGAGAGGTCCACGAGGGAACTTGCGGGAACCACTTGGGGCATAATCCTTGTTCAGAAGCTAATCTGAGCCAGTTACTATCGGAATGAAATGGTGAAGGATGTAAAAGACTTCTTACGAAAATGCAACGAGTGTCAAAGACACGCCCTGATGATTCATCAACTGATAGAGATGCTTCACTCGGTCCTGTTTCCATCGCCGTTTATGAATGGGGGATGGATATCGTCGGTCCCCTGCCATTGCCATCCCGAGAGGACCAATATATACAACTCATGACTGATTATACAACTCATGACTAATTATTTTTCCAAACGGGTCAAGGCACACATAATATGTCGATTTGAGATACCGACCGAGATCGTTTGCGACAACGGAAAACAATTCGTCGGCAACAAGGTAAGTAAGTTTTTCGAAGAACACTAAATCAAGAAGATATTATCAACGCCTTACCACCCAAGAGGGAACGGGAAAGCAGAATTGATGAACAAAGCTATACTCCAAAACTTGATAAAGAGATAGACCAATTCGAAAGAAAAGTGGAAGGAAATATTCCCCAAAGTCTTGTGGGCATACCGTACGACTTCTAAGTCAATTACTGGGGCAACCACATCCTCTCTAGTCTACGGGGCGGAATCCTTAATACCAGTCGAGGTAGGGGAACCGAGCCTCAAGTTCCAATATTCTACCAAAATGTCAAACGGAAAAGCAATGATCACGAGCTTCGAATTTTTGGATGAAAGGCGGGAAGCCGCCCTGGTCTAGTTGGTTTCCTAGAAGTAGCAAATATGGAGGTACTACAGTCGAAAAGCCATCCTTCAACATTTTCAAGTCGGGGATTTAAGGTTGAGAAAGGTAACACTACACACCTGTAACCCAAATAACGGGAAATTGGGCCCTAATTAGGAAGGACCATATAGAGTAGTAGGAATAACCAGGAAAGGCTTGTATAAACTCGAGTTGGGTAACAGTATACAAATACTGAAACAACTGGAACGTGGCACACTTAAAGTGATACTACTACTTATGAACGAGCTCAATTCCCTTTTTAATTTTGTTATATTATGGACTAACTTATGCAGGTACCCCATCGATGGAAAATGTGACTATTAGGTCCGAAAGCACGTGTTGTACTCTTTTTCCCTTGAACCAATTTTTTACAAAGTGGGTTTTTCGGAAAGGTTTATAACGAGGCAACAGTAAAATGTGCTACCTTAGTTTCGAAGGCTGGCCTTGAACCGAAGTTGTTGATTATTTGCCCGGAACCAACAGTATTCGAGCCCTCACAAGTTCGGCCTCAAATACCGGGGGCCATTACCCCTAGGTTAAGATCTTTAGAAGGTGAAATCATTTGATATTAAAAGCCATGTCTTTGTGTTAGGATTCAATGTAAAGGTGAAACGGTCAAACAAATGGTACCCATGTTTCCAACTCTAGCCATGACACAAGGCTTAGCGCCTCCGATTATGTACTCTACATACAAAACAATGAAAGAAATATTTGCTTTATTTATACTTTATTACCATGTATTTCGCCTCATCGATGCTTCACAATGGATCCTAAATTTGAAAGCCCAGAGGCTACCCAGACTCGGGATTCTTGTCCGATAAAAAATCGGATGGCCCGAGCTATCGAATCCCAGATATATCAAACCAATTAGGCAGGGCCCAAACATGAAAGACTACGGTCGCCCTAAAATGGCTCGGAGACGTTCGAAGTAAGTTCACATAAAGTAAGACCTTATGTAAAATTAAAACCTATTAAAGGGTTGCCCTCGACAAAACATCATCGCATATGACTGAAATACTTAAGTGTCTTAAACCCGACCCTATCAAAAATTCGAATGCACGAGCAATCCGTAGTTATTATCAAAATCAGGCCCCATTCAGGTTTCCGTAGAATGGATGCTCTAGATAACATTTGATTCTATGCTGAGGATTTAGGGATGATACACAAATAAAAACTGCAGATAGATGCTAGAAAATAATAACACGGTGTTCCCAAAGGAATTTTTTTATATATATCTCAAAAAACATTTACAAAGGCACGATAAAATAGCCTTAAAATAAGCAAGAATGAAAATGTAAAAAAATGGAACAAAAAAGAGCTAAGGCATCTCCACCTGATCTTTACCATAGCTCGACTCAACACTAGAACCTTCAGAAACTTCGAAACATTCGGGCTCATAAAGCTCCTTTGCCTTGGCCTCAAGCCTCTTGGCTTTTTCAATATAAACTGACAAGTCGAATCCCCAAGCGTGAATCTCCTCGAGGGTCTCCCTCCGAGATAGCTGTTTTAAATACTCAGTCTTCATTCTTAAACGAGCCTCGGCTATATCCATATCGCCTTTATACTGGGCCAGCATTTCTTCAACCTCGGAGGAATCAATCAAGTTTGCCTTTAATTTGGACTTTAGCCTAGTGTATTCCCGATCTAAGTCGTCCCATTCCGAGACGGTTGAATCTAATTGTGCCCATAGTTTGTCGTTTAACCAAAACCACTTGTCGGCCATGTCCTTTGCCACCCGGAGCTGGTCCTTGACTGATGCTAGCTCCTTTTTTGTAGCCACTAGTTTCAAATTCATCACGTCCATCCTTCCCCTCAGCACCTCGGCCGTGGTCTTGACCTCATCCATCTCGGCTTGGAGCTGGTCAATCAAGTCTATCTTCTCTTGGACCTTCGAACTTGATTCATTAGTCATCATGAGTATCCTCCCATTTTTAAACTCAAAGATCCTTACCTTCTCGACTAGATCAGCATGCTCCCATTTCACGGACAAGTCCTCCTTCTATGCTTTTTCCAGCTCGGCTCGGAGAATTAGAATATCCTTGCGGGACTCATCTCTTTGCTCACTGAGAACCCTATACATGTCCTTATGCCAGGCTAGCTCTTAGGGCTCGAGCTAGTTGACTTCCATTTGAGATCTAAGGAAGCTTCACGGTGCCCAAATCTAAACCAGTCGTGATGGCACCTATCGTGGAACTAGGCCAGCCAAATCCACACTCAAATAGTAATAATCTTTCATTTATATCATTACCAAAATGATAGCCCATGAAGGTTTCGTTTAAACATTTTTAAAACAGATAAAGCTACACCGAATATTAAATACGATTCCGAGATCCCAGAGTCACTGGTCATGAGCTTCTAAAGAAAATATATAACTCTGGAAAATAAACTCTATAATAGTAAGCAGGAGAGAGATAGAGCAGGGCTGCGGATGCGTGCAACTACCTCGCAAAATCTTCGAGAAGTCTCTGGTACAGATACACAGCTCACTCTTCCCTAGCACCTGGATCTGCACACAAGGTGCAGGGAGTAATGTGAGTTCGCCAACTAAGTTGTAATGAAAATAAATAAGGTCTGAGCAGTAAGAAACACATAAAGCAAATCATCATTTCATAATAAGCACAGTCTTTCTTTCCAACAGTACATACGTTAAATCATCACTCTTAAAAGATGATATCAGTAAAAATCATTTGGAAATATACTTGCCAATAATTTCAACATAACATTCAAGAAGTTTAGTGTAAAAATGATAAAAATCATAAAAAGCCTCTCTGGTAAAACATATTTCATAAGTTCAGAGTGAAAGTGGTAAAATCATAAGTAGCCCGTCGGGCAAAACATGTATCCGAAATTTCCCCTCGGGCGTAACATCACTCAGAATCAGCCCCTCGGGCATACCTCACAGTCACTCATAATCAGCCCCTTGGGTAACCTCACAGTCACTCATACCTCCCAATCACTCGTCACTCGGCACTCCGCACTCGCACTCAGTAGGTACCTGCGCTCACTAGGGGTGTGTACAGACTCCGGAGGGGCACCTTCAGCCCGAGCACTAATATCAAGACACCTCGTGGCATATCATATCCTCACAATCAGGCCCTCGGCCTCACTTAGTCAGCAACTCTCAAAAAGCCACTCGGGCTATCAGTAAAACGGGGTACTCGACTCAAAACATCATTTTATATCTCAAAATAGTGTAAATAAGGCCTAGTTTCAAAATCAGTTAAACATAATATGAGTGAGTGTAAATCATAAGTCAATACAGTGAGGAAATATCAGTAAAATCCCCCAAGGGGGGTCTAAACAAGTCGGAACAAGGCCCCAAACATGGGTTACAACCCAAATATGACAATAGTCTTAAAACACGATTTAACATATTATTTAAAAGTAAACACGCAACTCAATAGTTTCCACGGGAAGGACCAAGTCCAAATCCACAATCAATGCACGCCACACACTCATCATCCGACATGTGCGCCACTCCAAAAATAGTGAGAAAATACGAAGTCCGGGGTTTCATACCCTCGGGAAAAAATTTACAGTCATTACTTACCTCAAACCGGCCCAAATACTAATCCGCGATGATCTTGCCTCTCGAATAGGCTCCCGATTTCTACGAATCTAACCAAAACCATATTAATATCATTAATATACGCTAAAGGAACAAAGCCCACTCGAAAAGTATCAATTTTAACAAAAATTCACGAAATTGGCCAAACCCGAGTGATGCGTGGCTAGAATTCATGATTTTTAGCATCATATACCGTGCATTTTAGGTGTTTTAATGATAAAAATACACGTCATGTGTGCTTAATGGAGTTTATTTAATGTGCAGGTGAGTTGAAAATGGAAT
>ML410494.1:0-21962 GCA_005239525.1 Nicotiana knightiana
GAATTCTTGAAGAATCTTCTATTTCTTCAATATATGCCAATGTGAATTCTCAATCAATTTTCGCATCATAATTGAACCGGGATGGCCGACCGGTCATGCCAACTAATATTTGTCAAACCTCTAGTTTATTTGTGGCATGTGATTCCATCATCATGCTTATATATCTATAATATAAATAGAAGAAAAGTCGGTTAATCTTTCGTATTTACCCGTATGTTATAGTAATATGAAGATAATCAATCTTCATTTCATGTATAGTCTCAATATGCCAACTACTTTGGCTAATACATTTGAAACTCAAAATGTTTCTTTTGAGACTTACTACAATATTAACGTCAAGAACAATTTCATTCATCCGGATAGTAACAAGGTAGTTCTTCCGGAGCTCTTAATTAATTTTGTACTACTAGATCTTTTGTCACACCATCCATAAGGTGAATGCCTCCTTCACGGAGAAAATCAAATTATAATAATTGTCATTGTCAAAATCATTATAAGCAAAATAATTTCTTTCTTTACTTTTGCCTTTAATAACTTTTTATAAGGCATTACAAAATATCTTTGGCGTACCATGTACGCGGCCACTGACATATTCATGTAACCACACAGTAATATTCATTATCTTTCTTTATCTCAAACCTCCTGTAGATGTGAGTTGTGGTATTTATCCAACTATACATAAGCACATTGTTATGCATGCTTTTTATCACATATATATTTAAACATTTACATTCAGGAATGAGCCTGCATTTACATTGCTTATCACAAGTCATATTTTCAATGAATGGACTATAATCATGTGAACGTGTCTCGAATTAACAGACCACATTGACGCATATTCCTTCACCTTTGAAAGATCATTCTGAGAATCCTTATTGTTTTCCTTTTTACAATTACCATAATAATGATTGTTATTATTTGATCTCTGGCACGCCCACGTTCATTAGTCAACTACTTGTCTTTATTTAGACTTATTATGCACCGCTGTCACATTCATTTCAAGAATGGAGCAAATCAAGTGGGACAAACTTCATGATTTTTCAGGAAAAATACTTTATTTTTCTTTAGTCATCATTATATCATTAATATGGTGCATTGGGATTCAAACCCAATGTCTTACCCATATAAAGACATGTTAGGCCATAATGAGTTGAGACTCAAATCTAACTCTTATCATCATAGTGCAGCACGACTCAAACCCGATGGCTTACCCTTGTACAATGGCATAATAAGACTAAGTGGACCCACCCTTGAGCCTTTCATGATATACTACTTTCTCATAATCAGTTATTTTTCCTGGAAATTTAATGAAAGTTCACATTGATCTTTTTCACGAACAACCACAAAATCAAATATAAAGGGAATAAAACTATCTTAGTTATACAAAATTTATTTTGACCACAACATAAATTTAAATTCTTATTATTTTTTGAAATTAATTAGAAAGCTTCTCAATAGTTAACAGTTCCATAATCTTGGCTTGCAAACTGTCGGATCAGTACATGTGGGAGATGATATCTAAAGAATCGTAATATGCTCTTGTTTGTCACTCGAAAGCAGGTACTCCATATGTATACATTTGCACAAATGAAACTAAATTGTTAAGTAATACAAATTAAACCAAGTCTTAAATATTAATATAAGTTAATTGCAGAATTCATGGCAATTGAAAAATGATACTCCGTGTATAACAGAAGCAAACACAACATTGGGCATACGTACGTGTTAAGAATCTTAGCTCAAAGTAATAATATAAAACAAGAAAATAGACAAGAATGTAGGGAGAAAGGGAAAAGAGATTCTTATTTCTTCCATGTATTCAAGTATGTACAATATCACTTCATCCTCTATTTATAGTATTACATAGAGGTATACAAAAGAATGTCATAAACATGACATTAAACATTTCAGATCATGGAGGAAGATCATGTGGAGATTATGAAGGTATGAGAGTTACAACCATAATGGTAAGAAGTAGTGGGAAGTTAATGGAAAAGAGTAATGAGTGTTATTTATTTAGGAGTTATGTACATACACAATAATATAATATTTCATAATACTACATATATTCTAATTTCATATTATATTCTAAAGTACGCATATTAAGTTCTCGTAAAGTCTATACGAGTACTGATAATTATATGGACTTTATACCAGAAATCAAATCATGTTGTATGTAAATAGGAAAAAGTGAATTTTGATCCTTTTGCTACGTGTAAAGAGTGTTGGTATTATTTATACTTTATAATGAAAAGTTAAATATTTCTTTGTATTCTCTTTTTCCTTCTTTACTTCTTTGTCTTTTATGAAAGATAAAGTGTCCCTCATTGGTTGTGAAAATTCTTTTTCTTCACTTTATAATGAATTACTATTTGTTGGGCTTGTAAAGAACTGGTAAAAGGAGTGATCTCGCGCACATGAGAAGTTAGTCCTGAAGGCAAAACTGGTCGATTTGCCCCTCTACGCGTGAGATATACGTGAGGCCCAATCCAAATCCAATTTATTATTTTGTATCAGCCATGGTTTAATTCTTGTAACGACTGTAGTTAATTTTGTAGCGGATCCATTTTAATTTCATGTTTACCGGAATACATCCAAATTCTTTATCTTTGAATTGGATTTTGTAACGTCCCATTTATTGCTTTGAAACAGGCATAATTTAATTTCTTCATCTGTAACTGTTCAGCAGCTTTGCCTACAAAAGGCAGTCTTCTTTGTGAATAATCTAATAGAGAAAAACACCTTCATCTTTTTTTTTTCTGCTTTAACAAAATTTTGGGCAATTTTTTTGTGCAAATTTCAAACTTCCAGCCACGAGTGCACGTGTTTGGAGGTGCTGTGGAACCTTGGGGAGCGACCGTGTGATGACCCAAGGGGTCATTCTGTTAAATTAGACTCTATTCTAGGATTAATAACCCTAAAAAGATTATTTTTAAATACCTCAATTTACGTGCACAGGCCGGGCGTGAAACCGGAAAGCTTTTATGTGAAAATATGAGAAATAGTAATTTCTAGAGTTAAAATTTTATTAAAATTAACTTTGGTCAACATTTTTAGTAAACAGACCCAGATCCGTGTTTCGATGATCCTGAGAGGTCAGCAATAAAATATGGGACTCGGGCGTATGCCCGAAAATGAATTCCGAGGTCCCAAGCCTTAGAAATCAATTTTTGAAAGAAATTGTTTTGTTGAAATGTTAATGAAATAAAGAAAGGAAGTTATGTTTGAAACCATTGGTATCGGGCCCGTATTGTGGTTCCGGAGCTCGATACAGGTTTGTTATGATATTTAGGCCTTGCCTGTGAAATTTGGTGAAAAATGGAGTTCGTTTGACGTGATTCGGACATCCGGTTGATAAATAGTGAACTTTAAGTGTTCTTGAGAAACGTAATGAGTTTTGAGGTTTAATTCATAGTTTTACATGTTATTTTCATGATTAGATCACACGATCCAGTACGTATGATGCTTTTAGACTTACTTTCATATTTGTTTTAGAGCCCCGAGGGCTCGGGTGAGTTTTAAATTGGTTTGGGTTGTGTTGCGCTCGTTCTTTCTTATGCTTCGACGTCGTTTCTTCAAGCGTAAATGATATCATATTGATCAAATGAGCTCCGATTTCTGTTTTGAATAAATTATTAGATCCGTATCGTAATTAAGGACCCGTAGCAAAAAGAATCATCGAATTTGGACATCGTATGAGGATTTTATGGTCATTTTACTAAGGTTGCCAGATGTTTCAGGTTATTTACGACATTGCCACTGACGGCATATTAAAAGTATATACTATTTGCGAATATTAAAACCTATATATCTCCGTCATTATAAGGTCAAATTGAGTGATTCAAAAACCTAAATTGACTAGAATTTCCCAAGGAATCAATTAGATACGTAAAAATAGAGTTTTGGGATTATTTGGCATGAGAAACGAGGCAGAATAGCTGGCAGAAAAATATATATATAACTATCAGACTTCTTCTTCTTCATATTTTCGAACCCCACAGCCCTAGGAAAAAATTTCTTCTACAAATATCACCCCCAAGTCATAGGAAATCAATTCTAAACTTTACTCTTTCAATTACTCATTGTTTTTCATCACTTTTAAATAAAAAACTAAGAATTTTCATTGTAAAAATTGAGGGTTTGGGTAGAATTAGGGGATTTTTTAAAAATCGAATCTTTACCTCGAACTGAGGTCGGATTTCGAAATTAATTGTATATTTGGGTTCGTGGGTGAATGGGTAAACGTAATTTGGTCTGAACCCCGAGTTTAGACCAAGCGGTCCCGGGGTCGGGTTTTTACTTTTTTTGAGAAAACTTAGGAAAAATTATAATTTTTAGTAAAGTTAGTTCATTTAGCATTAATTAATCATATTAAGTTAATTATGGTTAGATTCAAGTATATTGGAGGTGAATTCAAAGGCAAAAGCTATAATTGAGTAGTGAGTGACCTGCGAATTTGAGGTAAGTGTTTGGTCTAACTTTAACTTGAGGGAATAGGAGTCCCCACTTGTTTGCTATGTGAAATGCATGTGTGTGGTGTATAGGTGAGGTGATGAGTATCTATAAACCACCAAATGGTCTGTTAAACATAATCCCTTCCCCGTTTTCAAGTTAATTGATTCCTAGCTTAATTGTTCTAAGTTCATTATTATTTCTACGATTACTTGGCCTTATTCCGTTGTTGTTAAATATTGTTGTGTTTATTTTGAAAAGAGTATTGGTTGTTTATTTGGTTCCCTTGTGGTACAAAACGGTTGAGTAGTTTGGCATTGTTTCTACGAGGCACACACACACACACACACACACATATATATATATATATTTATGTTCCTGTTGCTTTCATTTTTGATAATATTGAGGAAGTTATGAGAATTTCAGTTTAACTGTCTTAGGATTATTGACATTTACGTGGCCATTTGATTTCATTCGATTATTTCCAATTTTTGTTGCAAGTGTGTTAAAAGTGTTGGTTGTTCTCTTGATTCTATCATAGTACATAAAGATTGAGTTGGGTTGACATCATTACAGTGTTTACATATATTCTGATTTGTTTTATTGTAAAATGATATTGGTAGAATCTTACGAGTTATACTGTTTTCTGTTTGCAATTGTTTAAATAAAGGTGTTGTGAAAGGCTTGGCCTGAACTGTAAACGTTTTTGATGAATAAAGAAAATTAATTGTGATAAGGGGGCTGTGATAAGGAGGCTGTGATAAGGGTGCATAATTGATTGTGATACTGGTGAAAAATTGATTGTGATATCGTGAATAGGTGAGATGGGGTTGCACGCTGCAACAAGACAATGATTAGGGAGAATATGCATGTTTTACTGTTCATAAAATAAATGTTGGAACATTCATTGTTTTATTGTCATTATTTCATATTTTGCTTTTAATGTTATTTAAAGTGAAATTTGTTCTGTTTACAATTGTCGAGACACAAATATTGTGAAAGGCTTTGACTTGAATTGTGAATTATGAATAAATTGATATGATATGTCTGGTGGGAGTGGGTTGCACGCCCAACAAGGAGTGATAAGGGTGGACAGGTGGGATCTGGTTTCTCGCCGCAACATGAGTAATAAGGGTGATATATTTAGGGAGGAGCAATAAGGGTGGACAGGTGGGAGCGGGTTGCACGCCGCAACAAGGAGCGATAAGGGAGGACATTTATATTTTCACTGATTTTCGAAGAAAAATAAAGATTTGAAAACTTACTATTTTATATTACCATTCTTCATATTTTGGCACTACTTTTATTTAATGTTAAAGTTTGGAAACTTGGAAATTATTTGAGAGTTGGTTATAGTTGAGGCCTGAAAAAGGCTGCTGAGTTATTTCATTGTTGTTGCAGTATTTAATTATTTGTTTAGATTTCCTTCTTGGTTTATATTTATTGTCTCAGTTATATTTATCTTGTTCATGTAGAATTGTTTTATTGTATTATTGTATATATTATTGTCACAGGTTATATGTGGTTAATGCCCTGCCGTAGCCTCGTCACTACTTCGTTGAGGTTAGACTCGACACTTACTCAGTACATGGGGTCGGTTGTACTGATACTAGACTCTGCACTCTTTTGTGCAGATCAAGGTACTAGCCAGTAGTAGAGATTTTTAGAGCAGCCATCTATTTATTCACAGACACAAGGTATGTCTGCCGGCGTTCACAGATCGCGAGAGTCTTCTCCAATTTTTATAAAACTATTTTAGTATATTCAGAACAGTTACACTATTTCTTTCAGCCCAATGTTTGTAGTATTCTTTAGTAGTTTGTGAATTGTGACACCAGACTCTTGGGTAGTTCTAGATCATTTATATGATTCATGATTCATTTTTATTCATTTTTTTATTATTTTATCTGTGAAAATCATTTAAATTAAGTTTACTTTAAATTTATTTATTGATGCTTAAGAAAATAATCAAAGGAAATTAGCTACTTGAATTCTAACATTGGCTTGCCTAGCAAGTGTGGTGTTAGGCGCCATGAATTTGGGTTGTGACAAGTTGGTATCAGAGCACTAGGTTGCCTAGGTCTCACAATTCACGAACAAACTTGGTAGAGTCTGAAGGATCGGTACATAGACATCTATACTTATCTCTCAGAGGCTATGAAGTTAGGAACAATTTCACTTCTATTCTACTCCATCGTGCGAATTTATTCTACCATTGATGATTGAACTTGCCTATTCTTGTCCTCTCACAAATCTCGACAACAGGCAAAGCGTCTACAACCGGACAAGAGGTGAAGCCCCAATGACAGCTACGATTAGAGGAAGAGACAGAAGCAAAGCTCAGTCTAAAGCTCGAACATCAACATCTATTGTAAAGTCTCAAATGGTTCTTGATGCGGAGGTTCTAGTTCAGTCAGTACATGTTGGACTAGTCTATATCCCAGAAGGATTTACAGCTACTCCAGTATGGCATAACAAGGGAATAGTCGAAAGAAAAAAAGTTGATTTATATGAGCTGTGAAGTTTATCATTGTGAATTATCAGACATTGTGACCTATGGCTTCGTGTCAAGTGGGGAAGTCCACTGTCAAGGAATAGACTGCAGGGTCATGTGTTATATCAGTTTTGGCCTGAAATGTATAAAGCCTGAGATTTTGCAAGAGATAAATATGGGACTTGTGATATGTCTGCCACCTTAATAACCCTATACCTCAGTACCAAAGGAGTTTAATAAAAGGAGTTATATAAAAAACTTTAAATCTACAGAATGTTTACTCAGCGTGGAAGTCACCGTTGCGAATTTTGGCGTGCTCCAGAGGGAGTACAGTGGTTGACAAGCTTCTAGACTATATGGTTTGTGCCAAGGTTTATCTGTATAGATCTCTACTTTTGGGATCATTTTGCATCAATAGAGATGAGAGTTACCCTAAAAGAATGATGAAAAAGTATATGAATAAAGGGGGTAGCTCATCAGTGTTGAGTTAACATAGTAAAAGAAGAAGTTGGCCGCCGGTGTTTGTGACAAGCCTACGAAGAGGATGACCAGACAATGCAACATCTATTACTTGACTCAGTTCTCATAAATGCTTTTGAAAGATTTGCTTCTCGGACTCTCCATAATACATGGCGCATAGGGTTTGAATGGTTGCGTCAGGTCACCATGACGGTGTCAGGATATGCCATCAGTTTTGATAAGTTAGCCTGTCATACTCCTACTTCAATTCATATAGCTAGAGGGCGAGTCCCCATACTCATTAAAAGACTTAATTATGATTGTAAAAATTTTGTGCTACTCAGGGCAAGATAATACTTTATTTCGTCTAGTGGTAGGAACTGTTCTAGATTTGGGAGAGTCATAATTCATCAGTGCACTCAGGCTACGTGCTCCATTGCAGTTACAACTCAACTACATGACCAGCTAGGGAAAAAGGGGTCGGAATGTCGAAAGTGGAGGTTAGATTCCTAGAGGTGGAGACCCAGCCTGATGATATATTTTCCATGGTATGGCTAAGGTCGTTACATTAAATGGTGTCATTACAAGAACAATCTCTAATTAGTATAAAGTCATGATTTTCTGAACTTAATACGATTATGCATAACTAATAAAATTCTTCTAGTATGCTCTACTCTCAGGTGAGCTTCGTAACTCAAAAATCTACATATGCTAATACACTTGTATTTAGAGATTCTATGGAGATAACTGCGTCTATCATTACGTGTTGTAATTTTGTTTAACGAAAAATTTTTAAAGGAAGGAAATGGAATGTTTCGATTGGCACGATACGTATGTTGCCTGTGATTCAGAATTGAGTACGAGATCGACGCATTTTAATATGATTTGAGATTTTTAAATCGGCTACGAGCTGCGGTGGAAGTTATGTAATGACGAGGTCCTGGTGACGGAAATTCTTGTGTTTAAATTCTCCTTTGTGAATTAAAATTCTGTTACAGTACTGGTAGGGAGTCATGCCTGTTAGGCTGATTCAATAATTTATGTATAAAAATAATGATAATAATCTTAATAAATGAATAAATAATAATAAAAGTAATACTAATAATAATTAAATAAATAAATAAGGAAATTAATTAATTAATTAACTATGCATAGTTTACTTAATCCGTGTTATAATTATTGAGCTTTGACCTACGAGGTATGTGCTGCCCGTGTGGCGTTAAATGAGACATGTTAAGTCGGGTATATAAATATGGGGTCTTTATGAATCGCATCTCATTATCAGTATTGTGAGGGTTTGAAAGGAGATTATTTGCTAACGTGAAGTTGTTTGATAATTCTGTAATTGGCTTTGAACAACCATTAAGAAAATAGAGGCGGTGAGTATGGGCAGCCTTGTGTATATTCAAGTTGGTGAGAGACCTTTAGCTTCAGACATTCAGACGTTGGCTAATTAGTTCGTGAAGTTGGATATTTCCCCCAGCAGTTTTCTAGCTTGTACAGTCGCTCGTTCTTCCCAATTTGAGCGTATTCGGGAGCGACATGATGATTACCCACATTTGGCGGCCCTTAGGGACACAGTTTGGCAAGGTGATGCCAAACAGGTTATAGTTGGAGATGATGGTGTTTTGAGGATGCAGGGTCGGGTTATGTTTGCCATTTCAGGTAATTTTCTATGTCCGTTCAAGGACGAACGTTTGTTTTAGAGGTGGAGATTTTGATGACCCGAGGGGTCATTTTGTGAAACTAGACTCTGTTATAGGCTTAATAGCCCTAAAAAGATTAATTTTAAATACATCGATTTGCGTGCACATTCCGGGCGTGAAACCGAAAAGCTTTTATGTGAAAATATGAGAAATAGTAATTTTTAGAGTTAAAATTTTATTAAAATTGACTTTGGTCAACATTTTGAGTAAGCGGACCCGGATCCGTATTCCAATGATCCCGAGAGGTCCGTAGTAAAATAATGGGATTCAGCGTATGCCCGAAAATGAATTCCGAGGTCCCAAGCCTTAGAAATCAATTTTTGAAATAAATTGTTTTGCTAAAATATTAATGAAATAAAGAAAGGAATTTATGTTTGAAATCGTTGGTATCGGGCCCGTATTGTGGTTCCGGAGCTCGATACAGGTTTTTTATGATATTTAGGACTTGCCTGTGAAATTTTCAGAAAAACAGAGTTCGTTTGACGTGATTCGGACATCCAGTTGATAAATAGTGAACTTTAAGTGTTCTTGAGAAAAACAATGAGTTTTGAGGTTTAATTCATAGTTTTACATGTTATTTTCATGATTTGATTGCACGAGCAAGTCTGTATGATGCTTTTAGACTTACGTGCATATTTGGTTTAGAGCCCGGAGGGCTCGGGTGAGTTTCAAATAGGTTTGGGTTGTGCTGCGCTCGTTCTTTCTTATGCTTCGACGTCGTTTCTTCAAGCATAAATGATATCATATTGATCAAATGAGCTTCGATTTCTGTTTTGAATGAAGTATTAGATTGTATCGTAATTACGGACCAGTAGCAAAAAGTATCATCGAATTTGGACATCGTATGAGGATTTTATGGTCATTTTACTAAGGTTGCAAGATTTTTCAGGTTAACTACGAAATTGCCACTGACGGCATATAAAAGTCTAAACTATTTTCAAATATTAAAACCTACATATCTCCTTCATTATAAGGTTAAATTGAGTGATTCAAAATCCTAACTTGACTACAATTTCACAATAAATTCATTGGATACTTAAAAATAGAGTTTCGGGATCGTTTGGCATGAGAATCGAGGCAGAATAGCTGGCAGAAAAATATATATAAAACGGGCAGATTTCTTCATCTTCAAATTTTCGAACCCCACAGCCTTAGGAACGAATTTCTTCGCCATATCACCATCAAGTCATAGGTAATCAATTCTAAACTTTACTCTTTCAATTACTCATTGTTTTTCATCATTTTTAAATAAAAAACTAAGAATTTTCATGGTAAAAATTGAGGGTTTGGGTAGAGTTAGGGAATTTTGTAAAAATCGAATCTTTACCTTGAATTGAGGTCGGATTTCGAAACTAATTGTATATTTGGGTTCGTGGGTGAATGGGTAAACGTAATTTGGTCGGAACCCCGAGTTTAGACCAAGCGGGCTCGGGGTCGGAGTTTTACTTTTTTTTGAGAAAACTTAGGAAAAATTATAATTTTCAGTAAAGTTAGTTACTTGAGCATTAACTAATGATATTAAGTTAATTATGGTTAGATTCGAGTGTAATTGAGATGAATTCAATGGGAAAAGCTATAATTGAGCAGTGAGTGGCTTGCGAATTTGAGGTAAGTGTTTGGTCTAACTTTCACTTGAGGGAATAGGAGTACCAACTTTTTTGCTATGTGAAATGCATGTTTGTGGTGTATAGGTGAGGTGATGACTATCTATGCACCACCAAATGATCTGTTAAACATGATCCCTTCCCCGTTTCCAAGTTAATAGATTCCTGGCTTAATTGTTCTATGTTCATTATTGTTTCAACGATTACTTGGCCTTATTCCGTTTGTTTTAAATATTGTTGTGCTTATTTTGGAAAGAGTATTGGTTATTTATTTAATTCTCTTGTGGTACAAAACGGTTGAGTAGTTTGGCATTGTTTCTACGAGGCACATATATATTTATGTTCCTGTTGCTTTCATTTTTGATAATATTGAGGAAGTTATTAGAATTGCAGTTTAACTGTCTTAGGACTACGTGGCTATTTGATTTCAATCGATTATTGCCAATTGTTGTTGCAAGTGTGTTAAAAGTGTTGTATGTTCTCTTGATTCTATCATAGTACATAAAGATTGAGCTGGGTTGACAGCGTTACAGTGTTTGCATATATTCTGGTTTGTTTTATTGTAAAATGATATTGGTTGAAGCTTACGAGCTATACTGTTTTCTGTTTGCAATTGTTGAAATAAAGGCGTTGTGAAAGGCTTGTCCTGAACTGTGAAAGTTTTTGATGAATAAACAAAATTGATTGTGATAAGGGGGCTGTGATAAGGGTGGATAATTGATTATGATACGGGTGAACAAATTGATTGTGATATTGTTAATAGGAGGGATCGTGTTGCACGCCGCAACAAGACAATGATACGAGAGAATATGCATGTTTTACTATTCATAAGATAAAGGTTGGAACACTCATTATTTTATTGGCATTATTTCATATTCTGTTTTTACTGTTATTTAAAGTGAAACTTGTTCTGGTTACAATTGTCGAGACACAAATATTGTGAAAGGATTTGACTTGAATTGTGAAATTATGAATAAATTGATATGATATGTCTTGTTGGAGCGGGTTGCACGCCGCAACAAGGAGTGATAAGGGTGGACAAGTGGGATCGGGTTGCACGCCGCAACAAGAGTAATAAGGGTGATATATTTAGGGAGGAGCAATAAGGGTGGACAGGTGGGAGCAGGTTGCACGCTGCAACAAGGAGCGATAAGGGAGGACATTTATATTTTTACTGATTTTCGAAGAAAAACAAAGATTTGAAAACTTACTATTTTATATTACCATTCTTCATATTTTGACACTACTTTTATTTAAAGTTAAAGTTTTGAAACTTGGAAATTATTTGAGAGTTGGTTATAGCTGAGGCCTGGAAAAGGCGGCTGATTTATTTTATTGTTGTTACAGTACTTAATTATTTGTTTAGATTTCCTTCTTGGTTTATATTTATTGTCTCAGTTATATTTTTCTTATTCGTGTAGAATTATTTTATTGTATTATTGTATATATTATTGTCACAGGTTATATGTTGTTAATGCTCCGTCGTAGCATCATCACTACTTCGTTGAGGTTAGGCTCGACAATTACTCAGTACATGGGTCGGATGTACTGGTACTACACTCTGCACTCTTTTGTGCAGATCAAGGTACTAGCCAGCAGTAGAGATTTTTAGAGCAGCCATCTATTTATTCGGAGACACGAGGTATGTCTGTCGGCGTTCGCAGATCCCGAGAGTCTTCTCTTATTTTTATAAAACTGTTTTAGTATATTCAGAACAGTTACACTATTTCTTTAAGCCCAGTGTTTGTAGTATTCTTTAGTATTTCGTGAATTGTGACACCAGGCTCTGGGGTAGTTCTAGATCTATTATATGATTAGTTCGTGGTTCGTTTTTTATTCAATTTTTTTATTATTTTATCTTTGGAAATCATTTAAATTAAGTTTACGTTAAATTTATTTATTGATGCTTAAGAAAATAATCAGAGGAAATTAGCTACTCGAATTCTAACATTGGCTTGCCTAGCAAGTGTGGTGTTAGGCACCATCACGATCCCTAAGGTTGGGAATTTGGGTCGTGACAGACCGGTCTTAACGATTTACATCCAGTCGTGCCGAAATCGCTTTCAAGGCAGTGGATTGCCACGAAAAAGTATTTTTTTGTTAAGTTATTCTTCTTTCCGTCTTGTTCATTGTCAATATTATCTACTATTCTTCCAACAAAGAGTTGGATTTTTGCTTAATAGTAGAAAGGAGAGAAGTTGGTTGTGTTTATTGCCAGGGCTATATGGAAAGGACACCCATTTACAGGCATTAGTTAAACCATGGAAAAAGAAAATTTAATAAAGAGTTTAAGTTGTATACATATTGACACTGTAAAAAGTATTATACAATTAGATAACTTAAAATATAATTACAAGTAAATCTATTAAATAAGCATTCACTAGCAAGCTACAATAAATGATATGTAACCTAATATAGCAGGTAAATCACATTTATAGTGTAAAAATTCATTAAACTAACAGTGCATATAAAACTTAAATCATTAAAGGATATTTCTTAAATGATCCTTGCCCTATCAACCAGAGGTCGACCTATCCTTAGGGTAGGGCACGACCCTTGGTAATTTCAAAAACAAATATATATATATATATATATATATATATATATATATATTATTGCTTGAATTATTTCCTTGTATTTTTAGGAAACTCATACTGGTTTAGGAAAACCTATTGTCCTTGTCAAATTGGAAAACCTTTTTCTTACTGGTTTGGGACTATTTGAGAAATATATATAGGGGTTGTAGCTGGGGGTTCTATAGATTGTATTGTGCTTTTCTTCTCATTCATAGTGAAAAAATTCTCTCTGCTTCTGCCCCGATGATAAGGCTTATCCGAACCTCGTTAAATTCTTGTGTTGATTTTTCTCCTCTATTTTCTTTATGTGTGATTATGTGCTAGTTAACCCTGGCATCAGGGAAAGGTGCGGGTTTCTACATATAATCTAGGGTTAAGATGTCTTTATTGTGTTTGTATGGTGGGATTGGGTTGCGCGTCATAACCGATTGTGTGTTTTGTATTCATTGTGTTAGCTTTCAGTGTTTTCATACAAGATTCTGGGGACTGATGTTTCTGGTTTTACTATTTGAGGATCGAGTTAAGTTTTAATAAGTTAACTGTCTTACTTTTCCTGTGTTCCTTTCCTGTTATTATTATCATACTACGTACATGTTATTGTATGTGACCCGCCTTAGCCTCGTCACTGCTTCGTCGAGGTTAGGCTCGGCAGTTATAGAGTACATGGAGTTGGTTGTACTCATACTACATTGTGCACTCTCTGTGCAGATTTTGGAGTCGGTCCTAGCGGCGGTCAGTACATTGCTTGGATTGATTTTCGTATAGGGACTTGAGGTACAGTTGCACGACGTTCATAACCCTGAAGTCCCCTTCTATCTTATTCTAGTTGTTTACTATATTTCATAAATGTATGCTTTCATTCAGACTTTTGTTTGTAGTACTTTGGTCGCTCTTGTACTTGTGACATCCGTTCTGAATTGTATCTAGATATGGATATTGTTATGGTTTTCTCACTCTATTTCATTTTATTTAGTTTTTTGGTTATTATTTTAATTTGAATTTTTAAAAATGGCTAAAAACAATTCTAGCGTTGGCTTGCCTAGCAAGTGAAATGTTAGGCGCCATCACGGTCCCGAGGGTGGGAATTCCGGGCCGTTACAAGTTGGTATCAGAGCACTAGGTTTTCTAGGTCTCAGAAGTCACGAGCAAGCTTGGTAGAGTCTGGAGGATTGGTACGGAGACGTCTGCACTTATCTTTTTAGAGGCTATGGAGTTTAGGAACAATTCCACTTCTTTCTTTTTATATCGCACGGTTTTATTCTATAATTGATGATTCAATCATTCTATTCTTGTTCTCTTGCAGATGGCAAGAACACGCACTGCATCTATAACTGGATAGGAGCTGGAGCCCCCTTTGGCAGCTACTACTAGGGGCAGAGGCCGAGGTAGAGGTCAACCTAGAGCTCGAGCAGCAGCACCCACAGTGGAGCCTCAAATTGATCACGAGGAGGAGGTTCCAGATCAGACTGTACCCCTCAGACCAGCTCAGGTCCCCGAGGGGTTCATCGCCACTCAGTGCTTCAGGACGCTCTTGTCTATTTAGTAGGCCTTATTGAGAGTGTGGCCCATACTGGTACATTCCTGGTGGCACCACTTGTCTCTCGGGCTTGGGGAGGAGCACATAATCCCGCTACTCACACTCCAGAGTAGGCGGCTCCCCAGTATTAGACTCCAGCAGCCCCCAGAATTTGGGTGGTTCAACCGGTTATTGCGACACATGCCAGTGATAGGCCCACTATGTCTTCTGAGTATTTGTTGAGGTTGGAAAAGTTTACCAATCTCTTTACTATTCATTTCAAAGGTGCATCTTCTTAGGAACCACCGGATTATCTAGACTACTGTCACGAGGTATTGCGGAACATGGGTATAGTTGAGACCAATGGGGTCGACTTTGCAGTGTTTCAGATGACTGGTTCCTTTAAGAGATGGTGGAGAGATAATATTTTGACTAGACCAGCTGGTTTGCCTACACTTACCTGAGATCAATTTTTACAGCTAATGTCAGTCTGAGAGAGGATTGCCGCAGGAACTTTGAGCGTTTTCAGCAGTGTATCTTCAACAAAGTATGAAGTAGAGAAATTTGACCGGGTTCTAGTTTCAGCCTATGAAAGATTAGGATGAAATCGTTCAGGGTGTTACAAGGGTTATGTAAGGCAATCGATGTTGATTTTCTTGAAGAGATAACAGAGACAAAGATGGAAGACCTGAAGGAGAGGGCTTTGAGTGCAATCTTCATGAGTGGTACTGTGATGACCCGATAGGTCATTTATAATTTTACTCTTCATTTTGTGTTCCGAGACCTCGAATAGCTCCATTTAGACTTCCTCGATTTTCGTTTCTTTTTCCAGAATATTTTTTTGGGAGAAATGATAGAAATGTGAAATTTTGCCTTAAAACTCATTTGAGTTGACTACGATCAACATATTGTGTAAACAGATCCGGATCAATATTTTGACGGTCCTGGTGGGTCTTTATCGTGATTTGGGACTTGGATGTATGCCCGGATCGAACTCGTAAGTCCCTAACTTGATTTAACGTAATTTCTTGAAAAATAGTAATTTAAAGGTTTAAAGAATTCCTAAGTTTGACTGTTGGTTGACTTTGTAGCTACAAGGTTCGGATTGCGGTTCCGGAACTTGGTTTAGGCTCATTTCAATATATATGACTTGGCAGCAAAATTTGGTGCAAAACGGAGTCGATTTGATATGATTCGGACGTCCGATTGTAAAATTGAAAGTTCTTAAGTTTCTTTAATAATTTCATTTATTTTGGTATCCGATTCGTAGTTCTAGAAGTTATTTTGTTGGTTTGATAGCGCGAGCGAGTTTGTATGATGTTATTACACTTGTGTGCATGTTTGGTTTGGAGCCCGAGGGGCTCGGGTGAGTTTCGGATAGACTGCAGATGATTTGAACTTATAAAATGCTGGTTTTTGAGGTCTGCTGATGTCTGGTGCATTCTTCTTCGCGATCACGAAGAGTAACCTGCGCTGGAGGTGGATTTACCCTACGCGAACGCGGGGAACAGGTCGCGAACGCGAAGCTTTGGGGGATTACCCTTCGCGAACGCGACCACCCATACGTGAACGTGAATGTTTGTGGGGTTCTAGGGGAGTTGGGCAGGTCACTCTATGTGAACGCGAGCCCAGGCTCGCAAACGCGAAGGCAGGGGGGAGGGGGGGAGGGGGGAAAACCTGACGCCCAGACTTTAAAACTTCCAAAAATTAGGATTTCATCCATTTTTCACCATCTTCTCATTGGAGCTCAATCGAGAGAAGATTTTGAAGAGAAATTTTATCATCATTTTAAAGGTTAGTATACTTTAACTCATTTCCTTCCATTTCCATCAACACCCATTGATCTCTAACCATAATCTATGCTCTTATATGGTAGAAAATTATGTATTTGGGTAGAATTTGGGGAGGAGGGGTTGTAAAATTGAGATTTAAACCTCAAACTGAGATTGGTTTTTGAAACTAATAACATAACCGGACTCGATGGTAAATGATTAATTAGGTTTTGGTCGAAATCTAGGGTTTCAGACGAAGCAAGCCCCAGGTTTACTTTTGTTGACTTTTTGAGAAAACATAAAAATCTTAGATTTATTTATTGTAATTGATTTTCCTCACATTGTTGTTGATATTAAGTCGATTGTTGTTAGATTTGATTGGTTTTGAGGCGAATTTTAGAGGAAAGGCCCCGGTTGAGCTTTGATTTGCTTGCAGAGCGAGGTAAGTGTTGGGTCTAACATTTATTTGAGGGACTTAGGAACCCTTGAACTATAGGTTATGTGAATTACATGTGTAATGTCGTATATGCGAGGTGATAAGTGTATATACACCGTCCAAATAGTTGTTTTCACGCTTTTATGTATTTTGTTAATTATCTCATTCTATGTCTTAACTGCTACATATTTTAATTTCTTTCTCTACTGTAACTTTTTACTTATGATCCATTACTCTTTTATTGAAATGCTTTTCCTACCATGATTCCATGATTAATTTCTACTTGCCTTACTTGTCTTACTTGCGCACTTTAATTGTCATGTAGTTGTCTTGTCTTGTTGCTTTGTATTAATTGTAACATTCCTTGATTTGGTAATAAATTTATTTATGGCTTTGCTTTCATAATTGTTTAATTCTAGAGATTCTTGTGAATTGAGTTTTTGAAAATTGATTTCATTTTATGGATAGGGTTGCACGCCGCAACAATTGGAATAAGGGAGGTGATATTGATATGTTGGGATAGAGTTGCACGCCGCAACGGATTTTAATGTGATTTTGATATGGTGAAATAAGGGAGGATTATGATATTTATTCTAATTACATGGTGGGACCGGATTACGCGTCGCAACAGATTTTACGTGTTATTCTTGATATTGATATGGTGAAATAAGGGAGGATGCAGCTCCTGAGAACTGGAAGGTAGTAAACGAGACCCCACTGGTCTCCAATATCCCTGAAATACAAAGCATCCTCTGACACTTGTCTAAGAAACCCTGGGCATCCTCGCCCTCAACGTTTTGGTAGATGCCATCCTCCTAAGCCGTTTCAGTCAGCGCTTCAGGCATCTCACAGTGCTTGAGGGAGTCGTGGTCCTTATGTGCCTCATTCTTGGCAGCCAACCTACAGTGCACCATCAGCTCCTATCAGTACACCTCCAAGTTAGAGCTATCACCGTGGTTATCCGGCTCGTTTAGGCTAGCTTCATCTTCAGCTTCAGCAGCGACATCAGTAGGATGGGTGTTTTTAGTGAGGAGGTTCTGGTCCCATCAGGAGGTTATGTCCGAGATTGTTGGGCGACATGCTACAGTAGAGTTCTTGTGCCATGGTCCAACCGGTTGCTCCACCGACTGCTCAGCCAGCTAGAGGCAGGGGTCAGGCAGCCAGAGTTTGAGGTCAGGCCGTTAGAGGTTGAGACCAGCCAACTAGAGGCCATCAAGGGATATAGGTCAGAGTGGTGCGGCCCAGCTCCAATGTTATGCTTTCCTAGGTAGGCCTGACGGCGTTAAACACAAGTATTGTTCCAAATTGACATAGAGATGCTTCAGTTCTATTTTATCCGGCCTCTATTTATTCCTACGTGTATCCTATTTTGCTTCATATCTGGTGATTACTACCATGCACCAAAGGAAAAAGAGGGCAAAAGCCGAAAAAGAAAAGTGGAAAAATTGCTTGAGTGCAAATTAATTAAATCATGACTATAAGTGAAAAGGAGCATAATTTAGTATTTAAGGGTGAAATATATATATATATATATATATATATATATATATCACAATATTCTCAGGCCTCAGTAATGGCCTAGAGAACTGGATTCACTACACCATCATACAGATAGAAGGAGCTCATCGACCATACATGTTTAGAGTTAAGGTGTGTTCACAAACTTAAAATGAAAAAAACGAGGAGACGAATCTAGGATTACTACATACACATATCTGAAAAAGTAATGCTTATACGTATAATAAGATCATATTCATAATTTCTAACTCATCATATAGTCTAGATTCTGAATTCGTCTTTTCTCAGTAACACTAATAAAAATTCGGGAGAAAACGACCAAAGTTGGTCCCTAAACAGTGAAAAGCGACCAAAATGCGTCCAAACAGGCTTGGTCTCTATTTTGTTGGTCCCTTTACCATACAGACCAAAGTTAGCGACCAACTTCGGTCTCTATGTTAAATTGACCAAATTTTCCGGGTATCAAAAAAAGACCACCTTTGGTCGTTATATAATCTTAATAATATAAATTTAGCGACAAAATTTGGTCTCTATTTTTAAATTACGTTATTTATTTATTTATTTATTATTATACAAAATATAGTGACCAACTTTGGTCTGTAAGTAAAATATAATATTTTAAAATCTGAAAAATAGCGACCACAATTGGTCGCTTTTTTATTAATTTATTTAATTTGTTTTAAACAGAAGCTACCACAATTGGTCTTTAATTTCCAGAAAAAAGAATTTTTTTACTACTTTATTTAATTTGTTTTAAAGCAAAGCGACCAAAGTTGGTCGCTATTCTGGAAATCTGGGTTAGTTAGCGACCACCTTTGGTTGCTATTTTGGAAATCTGGGTTTAATAGCGACCAACTTTGGTCGCTTTTCTGGGTTTTATTTTGGCAGAAACTGCCTATTTTGGCAGCCACGCCACCTGCCAACATACCAAATCCTATTACCACAACAACAACAACAACAATACGAACTAACAACACAACAACAACAACATTAAAACCAATATTAAAACCAAAATTAAAACCAACAGCGTATAAAGTTCAATAGAACTAACACATTTAGCTAACAAAACTAAGTTAACACTTATTACAAGCCCATTCCAAAACGGACCAAAGTTCTATTGTCTAGTTCAAAGTATATAAAAGTACTCAATGACTGTTTCATTCTATATCATTATCATCACCGTCTGATGAATCTTCATTATCAAGATGGTAATGAGAAGGGTCATTTCGTGGTGGACGAGAAGAACGATCACGGGGAGGACGGGAGGAACTAACACGGGGAGGACGGAAGGAACGCTCATGTTCTAGTTCAGCCTCTGGCGATGGTTCGCGAGATCGGGGAATCAGAAAAGCCCGAGAAGCTAGGAGTGATTTAAGTTGAGCTTGCATACCTTTGTACTGAGCTTGCATGCTAATGTACTGAGCATCTCTAAGCCTTTCTCGTTCCTTGGATGCTTCTAGCTCGCTTGTGAGCTGTGTCACAGTCTCCCGCATAGTGGAGAGTCTCTCCCCATCAAGTTGCTCGGCTTGCGAGGAAGTTCCTATTCGTTGCATTCCAGAGTGATAGCGGTGGAACTTCTTATTAAGAAGCATGTATACCTTCCCATATTTTTCACCGCCAGCCGCCTGCATCCATAGTCTTTCTGCATCCTCCTCCGAAATATGGATTGGCTCGCCCGACTCATTAGGTGGCTGACTGCGTATGAATTCCTCCATGTCAACTCTGAAGCGATCCTATAAGAAATTTTTTATTTAATTAGTATTTGAAAGATTATATTAGAGTATATCAGAATACTTAATGAAAAGAGAAAACTTACATGTACAGTCGATGATCGGTAGTCGACCCACCTTTCTGGATCAGTCTCTTTCTTTTTCTTGATAATATGAGTCTCCTTGAATAACTCATCTTGCTTCATTGGATGGCCCAACTTCTTTCCTGAAAATTCATAAATTATAGTTAATAAACAGAATAGATATACTTTGAAAATTAAAATAAATGAAAAAATTACGTACAAATCTTCTTTTTATAGTCCCTTGGCTGATCGCACCTCCAGTGTGCAATGAGCTTCCCTTCTCGGATGCGCGAGCTTTCTTTCCTTTTTCTCTCTTCTTTAAGAGCTCCGCGGTAAGCCACTGCCTTTACAAATCCCTCCAAAAATCGTCAAGCAACCAGTTAGGCTTCTGGTTGTACAGTCTAGCTTTGGAGAAACTATGCGACAACCGCTTCCGAGCATTAAGATTAAAATTATGCGCCACCTCCGCGCTATAGCGGTGTTCCCATACACACTTGCTCTGTATTTCAAAATTTAATTATTCTATGAAAATATCATAAATATAAATAATTATAAAGCTTAAAAGAAAATTTATACCTTAAATTCATTGAAATTTGCTCCTTCAGCGAGAATGGGAATTCGCTCCAACTCGTATAAAGGGCATCATAAAGCTTTCTGGTGGCGTTGGTGATTATCCTCGTAGTAGTGTTAATCGGGATGAACCTGCAATTTAACAAAAAAAACACATTAATATATTATTACAAACTGTACAAAACAATAAACGTAAAAAAAATCAAGTTGCTCTTACCCATCACCCTCAGGGACTATGATGATCCTGCCATACTTATCCTTATGCACCTCCTCGTCATCATCAGCATCATCGTCAGAAACAGGTACATTAGATGCATGTGTGGAAGGTTTAGGGGGGGTCAGAGCTAGTACCTCGCATGCAAAGGCCTGTAAGAGATGGAGCCGATGAGGAAGATGGTTGTGATCCCTGTGACTGCGACATCGCGAGATCGACCGGAAGCTGCTGTGATACTGATGCCTCTGTCCCCCGTGGTTGTGGCACTAGTGGGTGTGACCCGCGTGGTTGTGACCCCCGTGGCTGTGACCTGGATGGATGTGAGCCATGTGCTCATGAGGCAGATGGACTGTATGCTGGACGTACAGTCCTAGGGCCCTGTGGTGAAAGACCCGGTGTCTACACAAAGATGTAGCTGGGCTGGTGATGCTGTGGCACTTCATAATATCCATCGGGTGGAGGATAAGATATAGGCGGCGCCTGTGAAGAGGGTGGAAAAGAGGGAGGATAAGAGGGAGGAGTATCTTCTACTCTCTTCTTTCCCTTCTTAGCCTTTCATTTACCTCGAGAACCCGTAGGGTCATTGTTACCTCGACCCTTGTCTGTCATCTGCATAAAAATTACATATTTAGATTGAAACATATAATAAAATATCTATAAAATGAGAAGTAGTAAAGAAACCATATTTTTAAAGCTCATCGACGTATTGTTCCTCGTCCGATGATTCTTCTTCCGAACTAGTTTGTGCTTCATCAGTTGATTCTTTTTCAACATTTTCTATTATTGTTACTTCATTTATGTCAACTTCTTCCAATATGTGTGCAGGATGTTCCAAATCATTTTCTAAAAGTTC
>ML410495.1:18383-45729 GCA_005239525.1 Nicotiana knightiana
AAAAAAAAAAAAAAAAAATCTATTATCCTAGTCCAAATGGTGTTGGTTTTGTAAATTGACCTACAATACAATAATAGGTAATAATTATTATGTAAAGTCAGAGTAAAAATATCAATCAATTTGCATTAATTGTGTAAGTTTTTCTTTTACACTGTCAAGGCATAAATAACTTAAAACCTTGTACTATATCGAATAGTACTAACGTACAACAACTATTTTACATGATTTTCTTCTCTTTTTTTTCTTTTTTTCTTTTTTTTGTGGCCAAAATTACTTTTCCACTGACATTACCAATTCTTTATAAATAAGTCGAGTTATGCAATCAACTTTTTCCTCAAAATAGGAACAAAATCAAACGAGCATACAATGCAGCCAGAAGTTTTTAAGGTGAGTTTATGGGAAAAGGATTTCACTTGCGAGGTTAACTTACATATACTATCAATGTAATTGCATTTTAACGTGTCATAACATGTCATTACTTTATTATATAGATAATTTTAACCCGGTGATATTAAAAAGTTATACACGGTCAATGTAGATAAGTTAAGCTTTATGAAAAAAAGATATATATACTTAACTTAAATCTAGAGAGAGCAAGTGTAGCCAGGTGGTGGAGTCTTCCCACAGGTAACAAGGAGCTGAAGAGCAAGAGGGACAAAGATTTTAAGGTTAAGAAGCTTGACTTTAAGTGTTGTGCAAAGGCAAGCAGCAGCTTCAAGTTCCACAAGTCCATGTAGAATTGGACAACATTCATTAACAGCAGGGTCACCAATTCCAACATGAACTAGCCCACCAAGAAGATCTACACAAGCTCCAAGTTTTAGTGTGTCAATTGGGCATGTTGCCTTTGTTGTTGGTGGTGGAGGGCATGGTTTTCCTTTAGGAGATGGTGTAATAACTGGTGGAACTGTCACGGGTGGAATTCCTATAGGTGGCAAGTTGATAGGAGGTTTTACAATAGGTGGTAAACCAATTGGTGGCTTCAGAACTGGTGGAACTGTCACTGGTGGAATTCCGATAGGTGGCTTAAGAACAGGTGGAATAACAGGTGGCAAGTTGATAGGAGGTTTTACAACTGGTGGAACTGTAACTGGTGGAATTCCGATAGGTGGCTTAATAACTGGTGGAATAACAGGTGGCAAGTTGATAGGAGGTTTTACAACTGGTGGAACTGTAACTGGTGGAATTCCGATAGGTGGCTTAATAACTGGTGGGACAACGGGCGGCAAATTGATAGGTGGTTTTACAATAGGTGGAACTGTCACGGGTGGAATTCCAATGGGTGGCAAATTGATAGGGGGTTTAATACTTGGAGAGGGAGTTTTGGGCTTTTTGGGTTTGTGAGAGGGTTTTCCACAATATCCACAACCAAGAATGGGAGTGAATGAAGAAAGGAAAAGCATGGAAATGAAAAGAAGACATGTCCATTTAGATGACTCCATTTTCCTATGAGGAAAGAAAGAGGGAATAGCTTGAGATTTTGGTACAAAGAGTATGGTGTTATATAGATATGAAAGTGAATTGATGATTGGTGAATGCAAACAAAATAAACCGTAAAACCAATGCACGTGAAGAAGGGGTCTCTATGGCCAATTTTTGCTAGTTGGCAACTCAATTGTCTTGCATGTGCATGAATTTGTATTAGTAGTTTTACTTAATCTTGATTATTATGTCTATATCATGATTATACATGTCAACCAAACCAAGGGTTCGCCGGAAGATTACATCATATCGCAAAATAGATTTTTTTTAAATTTTATATAGATTTACTGTGCGTTCCCTCAACTTTTCGATGTATTTAATTATTTATATTTTGATACCCCTTGGCGAAAATTCTGGATCTGCCACTGATGTCAACTTAGCAAGAAAACTCATTAACTTCACTTGCCCTCTATAGGAGGCTCGCTCTGCGAAGGTTCGAATCATTTAGAATATATACATGCAGAGAGAGATTTAGAATTTGAAGTTTATCAAATTTTATAGCGATTTCAAGTTAATATATAATAATAAATAATTATAAAATTAAATATTTAAAGATACTTAGTGAACTTATATATAAAATTTGAGCAAAAATTATTGAGTTCAAGTGAATCCATTACTAACACAGTAGATCTGCCCCTGAATACACCGGCAGCTCCATGAAGGAAGGAATTGAGTTATGAACATTTTCAATATGAATCTTTTCCTGTATTTATTCGATTAAAAATGCAGCCAATGAATGTTAATCTTTGATCTGATTCAATTTTAATACAATACCTCTGTGGACAATATTAAGTATATAAATGAGTAAAAATTGGAGCGTTATACAGATAGTTGATACAAAAACCGGACAATCAACTTCCTGGCTAGAGCTATCCCATAACTTATGCTTCAAAAATTTATTTACAGGAAATCCATGTTACAAGTTGCAGGATAGAACAAATCTTCCATTTGTACACAACAAAAAGAAGGTACTTTTAATAAAATAGTACTTCTAGTAATTAAGAATTATGGATCTACATGAGCAAGTTGTTTTTTTCTTATCCGGGAAAAGTGACAAAATCCAACAATTGTGGCATTGCATGAAAGTAAAAACTTTTATTTTCCTCGTATATGTTTAAATTTTGACGGACAAAGTTATTATCAATATTTATGCTGGTAGGAGATTGTTATAGATGAATCCAGTATTTAAATATGATGGGAAACGACCTTCAAAATTTTACCTTTGGCCTATGGTAAATATGAAATTATGTGTTCGAAACTATTATCTTTAAATAAGCTTTTATCCCTTGTGATCTTTTTACTTGACCAACCCATATCCCCACTTAGCTCCATGGGTATAGGGATATTGGTACAGTGTGGGGATTCATTTGTAGTAAAATTATTGAGTCTGAGGTACGTGAATAGGTTGGTATGTCTGTCAATTTGTATGTGTAATCCTATACCTATAGGCTGATCAGAATTTCCCAAAGTCATTTTCACCTTGGTCAAAAGCGATTTGTCACCTTTGACAGAAGCCTATTGATATGAAACATCAAGTCTACCTAGTGTTGCCCTTAACCAGAATTTTCAGATTTGAGTATTAGGTATGAACTTACCTATCTTAGGAACGCATTATCCTTCAATATGGGATTTTCCGACATGAATCTGAACTTAGTCGAACCTCAATATAGTTCCGGACACGAATGAGAAACCAAAAAAAAAAAAAAAGAAGCCTACACAAGCATTTACACAATTATAATTAGTTGTTAAAGGAAAGTGGTTGGTAGGCTTGAGGCTCCGTTTGTTAGGTGTTGTCCTGATTTTCTTATCATATTTGGTTTTTCAATTTTTTGAAAGAAAGGATAATATATTTATCATAATTGAGTTTTCCTTTTTGTAGAAGGAAATTATAATTCTTCCACGTTTGGCTAGTCCTTTTTCTTACAGGAAAAAAATTGGACTTCCATAAAGTAAGGATCCTTCTTTCTCATTCATCAGCATCCACAATGTAGTCATACGGGGTTTGAGAGTCGTGTTTAGGAGGGAGAACTTTACAGGACAAGTGTTAGTGTGTCACTTGTGTTTGCCTCTTCGTGAGGTTGTTCTCTCGATATTTTGTATTCTCTTTTTATATCATGGACTGCTCATCTCCGTCGTGGACGTAGGTCAATTGACCGAACCACGTTAAATGCTTGTGTCTCTTTTTGTATATTTTCTTTTGTTGCCTGATTTACTGTCGTTCAAGGTTTACTTTACTAGTTCCCGCATGACACCTGATTATTTTCGATCCTAAAATTGTTAACCACTCAAAAACAGAATAAATAATTTATTAATCGTCCTAAATTAACAGCTTAATTTATCACTAACTACACCAAAACTATGCAATCAAGTTTTAATTTTTTGTAGCAAGTTTTTTTAGGGGAAATCGGTTTTATGACTCATTTGTTTTATAGCCATTTTATAGGAGATCAGTAAAATATAACATACGAGATCAATAAATGAAACACATGAGATTTTTGTACAATCATTTTCTTATATTCAAATTATAACTGGTCATGAGAGATAATTCCATAACCGCATAACGAGTTATTCTTTCTTTCTTTCTTTATCAAATTTCTAATAGAAAACATGACTTGCATGTGCAAAATTTTGGGGTTGAGTCACAAGAAAGTTAAACAACTAAAAGTGGAAAAACAAGAAAGATAAGAAAGAAGGAAGATCAGCTTTATTATGGATTTATGTTTCTTTTTTATCAATGTTTTTGTTAAATAAGTTTGGTATCACCACTCCGTTGGAATTCATGCAAATCCATGCAATATTATTACGTCTTTCAGCAATCATGACTTTGATGACTATTTCCACCATCGATTCCAATCACGACTATTTCTTTCATTCCTCTGATGCACCAGGAATATCTCTTGTCAACTTTGACTTTGATTGTAGACGATTTCAAGGTTGGAGAAGATCAGTGCTTATAGCCTTTTCAGCAACAAAATAGGCTTCATCAATGGTGCTTGCCCTGTTCCAGCTGCTGGTTCCAAGGATTTTCAGCAATGGAGCAGATGTAATGATATGTCACATCCTGGTTACTCAATTCACTATCCAAAGATATAGGGGATAGTGTCATTTACTTAAAATTTGCTAAGGACTTGTGGACCAGCTTGGAACACAGATTTGGACAATCAAATGGAGCTAAGCTCTATCACATGAGGAAAGAACTATCAGGCTTAGCCCAGGGGACAAGTGACATTGCAAGCTATTTCACAAAACTCAAATGAGTATGGGATGAGTTGGATTCATTAAATTGTGATGTCAAATGAAGTTGTTTGTGTGTGTGTGAAGGAAAGCAGAAATTAGAAAAATCATTAGATGATGAGAGACTCATTCGATTCCTTATGGGTTTGAATGACGGCTATGCGCAAGCAAGAGAAAATCAAACATCCTAATGATGAATCATTTGCCAAACATCAATTATGCATACTCTCTAGTGTTGCAAGATGAAAGTCAAAAAGAAATATTTGCTAATCCACTCATATGTCCTGATTCCTCAGCTTTCATGGTCACAAACCAAAGAAATTTTGCTTAAAAAGGAGGAAAGCAGATTCAAAAAAGAAATACAATTTATCCAAAGTTTGGAAATAACATGCAGAAAGGAACCAACAATTTCATTCAAAGGAATTCAACCTTCAAAGGAAAGAGAAGCAAGTTTAATCCTAGTGTTTCTTGCAGTCATTGCAAGAAAATTGGACATACTGTGAATGATTGCTATAGAAAATAGGTTTTCCAGAAGATTTTGAGTTCACAAAGGGAAATCAGACGCAAGTAAGAGGAAATGGAGCATTTCAAATGGAATAAGCAGGACATAACAACATCGGTCAAAGTGAGGCGATCAGTCAGGACCTTTCACAAGATCAATTTTCTCAGCCGGTACAACTAACTAAGCAATTCAAGGTTGCAGATTCATCAAATTCAGGAGCAGAAATCAATGTCAATGCAGTAGCTGGTACTCTTGCAAGATATTCTAGAACCTCTTTTTTCAGTTTTTAATTCTAATACATGGATTATTGATTCTGGAGCCTTTGAACACATGTGTTTTGACTCAAATGCTTCATTTCTTTAACAGCCTTGTCTATTCCCTTAAACAGAAACTTGCCTAATTCTTTTAAAATTACAGTTACTCATGTAGGAGGGATATTTATTCTACCTGATTATACTCTGGAAAATGTATTACATGTGCCTAGTTTCAGATACAATTTATTATCTGTTAACAGGTTCTGTTTACAATTTCAGTCACTCCTCCTTTTCACTTCAAGTCATTATTTCTTGCAGGCCCCTTTAGTGAAGAGGGCACAAGTTTTTGGTGAAGCTGGGGAAGGACTTTACTTCTTGGATAGAAATAGAATAGAAGTAGAGCCAAGTTCCTTTTTAAATCAAAATGTTTCTAGTCAATTATCAGTTTCTGTTCCTTTTTCAGCAAATACAATTTCAGATGTAAGTCTTCGGCATATTAGACTGGGGCATTTGCCTTTCTCATCAATGAAACATCTAAGCTTGATCTTTTTACCTTCTAAATTTGATTGTTTTTGTGATATCTGTCCTAAGGCTAGGCAAACCAAAATTTCATTTCCACTAAGTCAAATCAAAACAAAAAGTCCATTTGAGTTAATTCATGTTGATGTTTGGGGCCCATACAAAGTGGCTACTTATAATGGTTTCAAATATTTCTTGACTATTGTGGATGATTACAGTAGAGGTGCTTGGACTTTTCTTATAAGTACTAAAAGAAAAGTTTTTGGTCTTCTTAAGAACTTTTTCACAATGGTGGAAAGACAATTTGGCTTAAAAGTTCAGAAACTCAGGACCGACAATGCATTTGAACTTGGTAAGGGTTCTCTAGAGGCAACCTTTCTTACTTCACTGGGGATAATACACCAAACATCATGTGTGGCAACACCCCAATAAAACGGGGTGGTTGAGAGAAATCATACACCTTTTGGAGATTGCAAGGGTTTTACTATTTCAGTCTAAGGTTCGTTTGATCTACTAGGGTGAATGTGTGTTAACTGCTACATTTTTTATCAGCAGGCTACCTTCTAAGGTGCTCAAAGGGAACTCACCTTACAGTGTGTTGTTCAAGCAGAAACCTTCCTATAACTCACTAAAATATTTTGTTTGTCTTTGCTATGTGTCTACTTTGTCTGCAGAGAGAGGAAAATTTGATCTAAGGGCTAAGCCTTGTATATTTCTGGGATATCCTTTGGGGCAGAAAGGGTATAAGGTCCTAGATTTAGACACCAAAAGAGTGAAAGAATCTAGGGATATTCAATTCTACGAAAATCAATACCCTTTTGCATCCACCAACCTCACTCCAAACTTCATATTTCCTATTCATCCAACCACAGACTGTGGATCTCTATCAGACTGTATCCAACCTAATACTGTCACACCTGTGGACAATTTTCAATCACCATCTTAGTTCATCAACGAAAGCACCTCTCACACACCTCAGTCATCTTCCACTTCTTTTTCAAGATCATCTCCTCATTCCCCTTCACCTATAACACTTCCAGAAATCAAGAAATCCACCAGACAACATAACACACCTGTATACCTACAAGATTATGTTTGCAACTCAGTATTTCTTGCTGATCTGACTAACTCTTATTTCATAGCACCTATTCAGCCTAATGTCTTGCCCTTTGCAACACTTTCATTTGCCAATCAGTCCCTAATTAACTCCACTTCCTACCTAATTGAACTTACCTCCTATTCTTAGGCTATGTTGTATCCAGGTTGGCAAGAGGCTATGGTTATGGATAAGGAATTGGATGCCCTTGAACTGAATAAAACTTGGAAAGTAATCCCTTTACCTACTGGGAAGAAAGTTCTTCCTTGTAAGTAGGTGTACAGAGTTAAGTACAAGTCAGATGGTTCTTTGGAAAGATTTAAGGCTCGTTTGTTAGGGGAGATACACAAAGAGAAGGAATAGACTTTACTGAGACCTTCTCTCCAGTTGTCAAGATGACAACAATCAGATGTCTACTGTTGTTGCAATAAAGAAAGGATGGGAAGTATCACAATTAGATGTGAACAATGTCTTCCTGCATAGATATTTGCAGGAAGATGTATTCATGAAATTCCCAGCAGGAATGCCACCACCTTCACCCAATCATGTTTGTCTTTTGAAAAAATCTCTATATGGACTGCGACAAGCCTCAAGACAATGGTATGTCAGGCTCACTGCAGCTCTCAATTTCAAAGGATATTCACATTCCTTAATGACTATTCTTTATTTTTTAAGAAATCAGCAAAGAAAATCACTATAGTTGTTGTCTATGTTAATGATATCCAGATTACAGGGAATGATTCTAATGAGAAGGCAGAACTCAAATCTTTCCTAAATTCTGAGTTTAAAATCAAGGATTTAGGGGATGCACATTATTTTTTAGGATTTGAAATTATCAGAGAAGATCAAGGAATAATTTTGACGCAAAAGAGTTATGCTTTAGATCTCTTGTCTGAGTTTGATTGCCTGCAAATGTGACCAGTCTCTTCTCCTTTGGATCCCACTCAGAAGCTTCGACCTGAGCAAGGCACTTTGCTTCAAGACCCGACCTTTTACCGTCGATTATTGGGAAAATTGAATTTCCTCACCCATACTCTACTGGATCTCTCCTTCGATGTACAACACCTCAGCCAATTCATGCAAATGCCTCGTCGACCTCATCTAGATGTAGCTTATCACTGTCTCAAATATCCTGGTTTGTGGCTTTTTCTCGACTCAAGATCTGATTATCAGCTTCTAGCTTTTTGTGATTCAGATTGGGAATCTTGTCCTCAATCTCGGAAATCCATTAGTGGATTGTTTATTAGTTTAGGTGGTACTCCTGTTTCCTGGAAATCAAAGAAGAAAACTTAAGTCTCTCTTTCCTCTGCTGAAGCAAAGTATCGTTCAATGAGAAGAGTCACAACAGAAATTACCTGGCTAGTTCGTCTATTAGATGATTTGTCCATTTCCCCTTCTTTACCGATAAGCCTCTTCTCCGATAGCCAAGCGTCTATTCACATCGCCAAAAATCCGGTCTTCCACGAGCGTACCAAACACGTGGAATTGAATTTTCATTTTGTGCAACAACAATTTTTGGTCGGAATCATCTCTCTCTCGTACATCCCTGCAAATACCAATTAGCCGACATCTTCACAAAATCATTGGCTGGGCCGGCTCACAGCTCCATTGTTGGCAAGTTGGGTGTGGTTGATACCCCTTCCAACTTGTGGGAGGGGGGGAGGGGGGAGGGAGGGGTATTGGAACTGATTATTCAGTGTCTACCATGGAGGATTTAATTGATACAAACAAGAACGAGAGAGAGAACAGAAGAGAAGAGAAATTAGGTTTTGGTCTAAAGTGACTTTGGTCAGAATAACCAAAGTCTTTTTACTCTCACACACATCAGCAAATCTCAGTCGTTCAACAGAGAGCAGGATGATTAATCTCAAGCGTTAATCTCATGATAACTGATTTAATCAACACCGTTAATTTATTACAGTTGTCAACATAGGATACCTATTTTAGATTATTCTTTGTGCATGTAAGCACATGTCAAATACAGAATTTTGTTTTTATATTCTAACACAATTGCATAGTTAGTTAGGACTAGACAAATAAGAATAGTACACCATGTACAGTAGCTCAACAGTTTTTTTTATTCCTTTCACTTGTATAAATACATGTAAAGTTCATTAATGAAATACACAGAAAATTCTGCAATATCTTCTCTATACTATTCTTTCACCTACACATCTTGCTTTTACTATTATCTCGAGAGTTACTTCATGAACTGCTTGACGTAAAACAAATAATGAATTTGTGTCCATCTTTTGTTGAATCTTTCTCATGGCTCAATATATAATTTGAAAATGAAGAAAAAACTAATGGTAATGATGATTTTAGTACATATATGGATTTAAGAATGTATCGCAACTTCACCAACTGCAACCTTTTTCTTTAGAATGATAGGTATGAGGTACAATCTCATATTATCACTTAATCATAATTAACTACTATTAAACACTGAGTGTGGATGGTAAATTTTTATTGTATTTAGACTTCTAGCAATAATATCAACTTTTGTTTTTCTTGCTTTAACATCTTCATTAAATTCTCAAATACAATGAAATTAATTAATACATTACTATAAACATTTAGAAATTAATTAGACGTCCTATATATGGTAGTTTTCTCATATTTCCATCCAACCCAACAATTATAAAGTTATGAAAATTGTTATAAATAGAATTATATTTAAGGTGAATGTTTATATTTTAGAGAGATTTTAGGGATTTTACTTGGTGCCTAAGTCACTTTTTCTCTATAAATAGAGGGGTCCTATTCCATTGTAATTCATTCCAAATCAATAAGAATTCTCTCTCTATATTTTTCTCTGCAATACTCTTCTTCTTCACACGTTATCAACACGAGACTCTAACTAGTTGAGTAGAAGCTTTTGGATTGAGCATAATGATTGTCAATTGTTCCATGAACTTCCTTCATGATTATATTTTGGATTTAAGGTAAGTATGTGTCTCTTTTAAATTCTTCAAATTCTATAATTTGATTTTAAAAACAAGAAAAGACAATAAACTTTGATTATAACTCTAATTGAGTTTGCAAGAAATTATAACTATCCGAAGTGATAAAATTTTTATGCCTTGCCATGATCAAACTCATGTATAATTATGGAAAAAGAAGTGAAAACTCGTCCCATTGAATTTGCTTCATTTTCATTACCCTTAAGAGAATGTGATACCAATTCGTGAGACATTTGAAAGAAGACAAAATTATTACCGTGAAGGTATCAATGGATGTGGACGTGACAATAGACGAAATTATAATTGTCATCATTGTGATAATGAGAATAATAAAGATTCTCAAAATAATCCTTCACTCTGTGAAAGTAATATTTGTCATCGATTTGACATGAGATTTTGTAAAGCACATATAGATGATTATGGTCAATTCATGATGTGAATGTGATCATGACAACATCTGATTTATGAATACATATTCATTCTTGAAAGAATATGAACGTAATAGTGGTAGTGAATATACCACACTCACCTCCAGAAGGAGAGTTGAGATGATATAAGAAAATAATGTAACTATTATGGCATGAATGATCATTGATCACGTACCTATAGTGATTATGTCAAATATTTTAGCAATGTGATTATTAAAAGACAACGATAATGCAAGAAATAGATCTTGAATATAATTTTGACCATGACCATAATGGTATAACTTAATCATTAAAATTTTATTCACCATATAGATACTGATGAATATGTGGTAGTACAAAATTAATTGAGAGCTCCGAAAGAGTCAATTATTACTATTTTGGAGAAATACAATTGACTATCATGTCAATTTATTGTATCGTAGTAAGTCTCAAAGAAACTTATTGAGTTTCTAAAGTATTCGCGAAAGCGGTTGGTTATATTGATGTTGTAAATAAAGGAAAGATTTAATATCTTCTAATACTACAACTTGTAGCGGGGTAATATATATGTGAAAAGCTAACCGCTTTATTCTCCAGTTTGTACTAAACAAACAAAAGAATGCCACAATAAAGTGGATGTTTATTGATATAAAAACCCATATCATAATAAACTTGAAGTTTATTGATAATTGCATACGTCATGTTGTAAACCTGAAGTTTATCAATATTGATAATTTATCTAGTTGGCATAACTAGTTTAGCCATATCAATTTAAGTATGATGTACAAAAATAAAAAAGAGTTCATATGAGTAAATATTAAAGAACTAGAAAGTTCTTTACGAATTCTCTTATGTTGATTGTTTTCATTAATTAATAGATCAACTAAACATGGGATTGAATCCCATGAATGCTGGAAATATAAAAGGTGAATATGGGTTCATTCACCTGCCATGTATACCTTATAAAGATGCATCTATGAGATGGTTACATGTGCGATTATTACTAACCCGCAACCTGGTGTTTGCGAGGTAACTTGCTCAATAATTTAATTTAGAGCATATTCTAGATTTTTTATTCAAGATAGTTCATCTTGATAAGTTGGTTTACTCACAGTTGGTTTAGCAAAATGATTTATTGAGTGCCTCCATTTAGTAGCTAAACTATTGCTTATGAGAACAAAGTTATCTATATCAGTTTGATATATGTTATACACGAAAGTATATTACATTCTCCCTTCACAACTTGTTCAGGGTTAGGAACCAAATAATTTTATCTTATTAATATTGATGTGTGGTGTATATTTTGATTAACACCATAACGCACAAAGATGTGTTCCAAAAGTTGAGGAAGCAAGTTAGTTTTTCTAACATGAGAGGGAGAGATGATAAAAATTTGAGAAAAAGTTACGTGGAATGAATTATCAATTCTCTATAAGCATGATAATGTGATAGCGATAATTTTCAAGGTGCAACATATTCACTGAAGTTAGTATGGATGATTTATTCATCAAATCTATGGTGGCATCAACTTTCAAGAAGCTAGTACACAAGACTGGGATGCGAAGGCTCAAGGATGTGAATTGATGCTCTCATAAGGAGGAGTTAATACGCATTGCACTCTTTTTCCCTTACAAGGTTTTGTTCCAATGGGTTTTCTTGCAAGGTTTTTAACGATGCATCCAAAAGACGTATTTCTAAACATGTGTACTCTTTTTCCTTTTCTAGAATTTTTCTCCACTGAGTTTTATTTTAGTTAAGGTTTTAACGATGCACATTATTTGTTGAATAGACATAAATATAATTATATTTAAGGTGAATGTCTATATTTTAGAGAGATCTTAGGGATTTTACTTGGTAGCTAAGTCACTATTTCCCTATAAATAGAGGGGTTCTATTCCATTGTAATTCATCCCAAATCAATAAGAATTCTCGCTTTATATTTTTCTCTGCAATACTTTTCTTCTTCTTTTATTGTTCATAACAAAAATCATTATTGAAAATATAAGCGAACCTAGTGGCTTTACAATGAGTGTGATCTTAGTGCTGCTGCTGCTGCTACTATTATAATAATAATAATATTAATAGTTGTAGAGTAGTATTAGTGTTAATTATTTTTGCATATATATATATATATATAGAGCCAAAAATTTTTTAATTAAACTCATAAAACCCTCCTTAATTAAATTCATTGAAAAGGATTTGGACCAAAAAAAAACAGGCAAAATTTAGATGGGAAAAGGAAGGGAGTGGGACACTACTGTAGTAAGCCAAAAAAATACAGCAAAGAGTAACATGCTGGGAAGTTGGATCAAAAGAGAGAGGACTTAAGCCTAAAGGGCCACTAAAATATCTAAATACATATAGAAGTAGCATTACGGATTCAGAATTTAAATTTTATGAGCTTTAAATTTTTTTACATTTTTAATATATTTCATAATACAAATATAATGTTTAAGTAAAAATTACTTAGTTCGGCCGAACTCGTAGATAGAGTTTCTAAAAATAGCAGCTGTTTGAATTGAACCAAAAAGTGTGATAGGGAAATCCATTAACTCAACATATGGAGGTTTTTGTTTCAGTGTTGGGAGATAATAGTGTCAACCCGTGAAGAGAGTGAGAGTGCATGATCTTTGAGGCTGGATTTTTTTGTTACCTTCTGCATATGCTTTCCTCATCCTGATGTGATTGGTCGGCTACCCCCCCTCCCCCCAAAAAAATAAAAAATTCACCTGCCCTTAAAAAATAAATAAAGAAAGAGCAAAAGAAAAAAAATATTTTTTGTCACATTAAAGTACAAGTAACTGAATATTAATCACTACGATAATAAAGTCAATTGTTAAAATAACTAAACTATAAATGTGTAAATTGCTCAACAACCACTAATGTTCGAAAAATCAAATTTTTTGCATCGAGTGATGAAACTTTCTCCCTTATTTATTTCTATTTTGTTTCATTTAGATGTCTTTTAACTGGTTTATGTTTTATGAAATACAGATAGTCAAAATTTAACAATTTTCTCTCCTTTGTATTTTTCTGAGCAAATGCACATAGTTTAGTTTCCTTACTGTTAATGAGTAAAGCTCATTTATTTCAATGAGACAAAAAATAATTTTGCAATTTATTTTTTACTATAATGGTGAGTAAAAATTCAGTGATCATTTTTCAGAATAGAGCTATAATATTTTTCTTGAAGGTAGAAATTCCTCTATCTGTCAACCTAGTGTAAGAATGATAAAGCATGGGCACGCGCAAGAGATTCATCTGAACCTCCGGAAATTACACTGTATATATATATAACAACAACAATAAACTGTATATATAAAATCAAAATTATTTTTTGTGTGTATATACAGTAGTATTGAATGTCCTTGACAAAATCGAAAATTATTTATGTCTTTATTTTTTTGTATTTTGAATCTACTTAATAAAAATTCCGGCTCCACTATTATTTGAGTACATATAATATTAAGGTGCAATTTTATCGATCTACAATTGATTAACCTGATAAAAATATGAACCTTGAGGATTAAGTCACATTATCGTTTTACTACAATTTGAGAATGTTATCATATGCTATTAGTTGAGAAGATTTCTTCCTAATTCTTAAAGGGCATTTGAGAATGTGAGGATACTCATAAAGGGCAGGGCAGGGCAAGGCAGGGCAGTCCGGTGCATGAAGTATTCTGTATTCATGCATAGACTGGGAAAAAACTGCATTCCAAGGGGTGTGATGTAGACAATTTATCCTAATGTAAGCATTAGTGGCTGGTTGTACAGCTCAAACCATGACCTATATTTTACTCTAAGACAACTTTACCATTACTCCAAGGCTCCCTTCAATGTGAGGATAGTCATAATAGATGAAATATGAATCATTCAATATTCAATAGATAGTAAAGCATAGGGTTCTCATTTGGACCACCAAAATTTTCTTGAGTATATGGCAATAAGCACATTAAATTGATTTTGTCTTGTAGTATGTCCCCATATGGTAAAGAGTTTGTGGAGGCTCTTTGTAAATGGTTGGCTCCAAATTATCTTCCTCTTTCACAATGATCCATATGGTAAAATCAAGAGGCTGTGATTCCTCTAAATACTATAAACTGTCAGATCAAAGTACATCCACAGGATTTAGATTGACCTAAAGAATATAAGAATCTTTATCATAGTCCTTTAGGTACCTGCAATATCACATGACTACACAATCATAGAGAAACACTATTAGAAATTCGACAAAAACCGATCAAGGTCGACCGATTAACTTTTATCGATAAAAAAATGATCAAAGTTGGTCGCTTTTTTAAAATATTTTATTTTTTAAATTTTTTTTACGAAATCAACCATCTTTGGCACAAAAATGCGGGAAAATATTTTTGAGTCCCGCGAAATTTCTTTTTCAATAAACCGACAAACTTTAGTCGGTTTTTCAATTAAAATAAATAAAAATAAAAATTAAAAAAATAACCAAAATTGTTCGGTAAATTCGGCCGGTCATTTTAAAAACCCGACCAACTTTAGTCGGTAATTTTATTTTTTAATAAAACTGACCAACTTTGGTCGGTTATTTTCGTGCAAAAATATAATTAAAGAGTATAAACCAAATAAAAGACAGTCTTAAAACAAAATGCACAAACGGTCTAGTGGTCGAATAGTATCCTGTCACAGTACAGACCCCGATTCGATTCCCAGATGGTGAGTCTTTTGATTACATAATTAAAATACCGATCAACTTTGGTCGGTTTTTTCTTTTTTTTGCAATATTTTTTTTAAAAATTTAATTGACCGACCAAAGTTGGTCGGTAATTTCCGACCAACTTTGGTCGATATGCCTTTCCGACCTCTAAAATACCGTCCACACGTAAATGGTCGAGTGTGGACGGTTATTGGTCATACCGACCAAAGTTGGTCGGTTGTTTGGTCGGGTTTTACCGGATTTCTAGTAGTGAAATAAAGGAAGAGATGTTGAAGGTGATCCATGTTGGGGTTCCGACCATATGTGTCACTAGAATTTGAAGTTTATGGGTTTAGGATTTTAATCCTTTTAAGTTTTTGGATTCAATCAAGAACTTAAACATATTAAATGAATTATTTAGATAAATACAAAGTCTAGACCTAAAGTTACTGGATTCGATCGAACTCGTACATTAAACTCTAGCTCCGCCCTTCGATCCGAGTATAGAGATGTTAGTTCTGAAATGCATATATAACTCAAATTCATGTACACTTATTTTTCGCACATACAGTCAGACCTCTCTATAACAACACTTCATTAAAATGGCTAAATTTTCTTTGGGATCAACTTTTTCATGTAATGTTATCATATATATTTATTATAACAACACTGCACTATAATATCAAGAAAATATCAGAATTCTTTAGACTGTTATAAAAAAGTTTAACGGTATATATAAGATTCAGTCAAAAGCCCTGAATTCTGTCTAAAATGCAAACCCATGGTGAAAAGAAAGAATAGGAGATGAAAAAGGTCATTTTAATAACGTATTGCATTGCTAATATCTATTCAAAGAGAACCAAAGTAAGAGTTAATCAAGATTTAGTTACCAAATTGTAATACCTCATATTAAAAATAGGGGTAGTTAAGTAAATTGCAAAAAAAAAAAAAACAAGAAAAAGAAGAGAACAACTTGAAAAAAAAGAGAGTACGTAAATGGGCCTTAACCCATCTGTAGGAGAAAATAAAACAAAAAGCTAAAGGGATTTTGGGGAAGGGAGGGTAAGTTCTCGATAATGTTCTTGCTCTTGTTCTATGATTCACGAACATTATATTGGGTACTGAAAGATTAAATACCTCTGAAAATTATTATGGAAAATTAATGTCTTTTTCTGATTTTGGTTCATTAATTAGAGTAGAAAAAGAATCATAAGTAAAGAAGAAAAAAATATTGTAGTAGTATTATTTTTTAAACATATATATATATATATATATATATATATTGATCCTTATCAGATATTTGAGATAAATTATTATACTAAGATTTAGTTTGGCATTTCATTGTAATGAAAAGAAACAAAGAAACTTAAGGTATTTTTTTTATTTAGTACAATCATAGATTCCGCATGAAAATTGAAAAAGAATATATTTTGTTAGTTTTTACCAAGAACTCTAAGGTATGGGTTAGCAATACTTGTAAAGTGCTATATGAGAAAAAGATTCAAATAAAATATAAGAACAAACGGAGAACTATAGTTTTTATCCAATTAAATACTACTAAATTGCTTAGCAGAGACATCCCGTACCTTAGCATTAGGATGTGCCGTAGTAAATCCACCTGAGTTTGAAGGCATTATTTCTATTAGGAGGTTATAGAGGGTTTAAGACATTATTATTATGAGATCCTGTAAGTTTACAACCTTGATATCGTTAGATATTATGCTAGTGTGATATTTTCTTTTAAGTGAAGTATTTTAGTAAAAGTTTTATAAGTATAATTTTGGATAGTTACCCTTATTATTATTTCGAATATGGTAAATTATACATATAATATGAGAAAGTTTATGAGATTTTTATTATTATTGTAAAGACAGAAATTATTTTCTCACAAGAAAAGAAAGTTATTTTTTTACCATTTTAAGAATTAAGCGTAAGAGAATTTGTATTCTTTATACGAGATTAGCAAAAATTAGAAGTTGAGAAAATATATGTATTTTTTACATGGATATTTTAATGAAATAATAGTGTATATATTAATTTTATACGATACCCCATGACCATAAAAGTAAGGTAAAATGAGTAGTATTTTAAGTAAGTTGATATAATTCTTAATTATGTTAATTTTTAGTGGAAGATTAACCATGTAATTAAAAAATTAGTGGACAAATTGAGATAAGTTTAAATGAAAAAGACATGGCAGCAATTGGAGGAATTAATAAGTGACTCTTGGTCATAATTCATGACTCACAAGTCTTTTTTTATTTGGTGGCAACCTAACATGCCAATTACAAGACATTTCCATTTCCAGTAAACATTTACTCATAATATCAAACACGTATTCATGCTTCTACTTGGTGTTTCTTTTGATACTTGTGTGCTGAAATGTGTCAAAAGTTGTAAATTACATGAATAGCAAAACCATGATGTGGTTAGCCTTTCAAAATGGTCAGATAGCAGTAATTCATGCTTCAACTTCAGATGTGATTGGCATCTTCTGCAAATTTTCTCCATCCAAATCTAGTATACAGCAATAGATAGCATCAGGTAGAGCAGTATGCTGTTTTCTTGAGATATTTATTGAGATGTTTACCGATTAATCTAAATGTTTTTACCGTTAATAGATATGTTTTACCGTTACTTGAAATGTTACAGTTATTTGAATTATTCTCACTATTACTAGACATGTTTTACTGTTACTTCAAACATGATTACTGCTACCGAAATAAAATTTCAAGATTTGATAAGAAATGATATGCCCTTTTATTATTTTGAAAATACTTTTGTACGAGTATTTATTGTTTACAAGAATGAGTATAAATGGGAGGAGACTTTGAAGGATCCTATAACTAACAGCAGGTTCGTTAGACCTGGTGCACCTTGTGTTTACAGATTACCGTATAGCTCTCGCTAGTGGGAAAGTAGAACTAGCATACAATTACAGTTTCTCTCGAGTAGGGGCCTACAATTATATTTGTCTCCTTTTACGAAGGGGTCCACTCAGTGATACAGATTACATGATCCCTTCTTGGAAACCTCCCAAACATAAAGATTTGCTATGAGAAAGTGCTTACCGAATTGTTAAATTGAAATCTGTTACCGGAAACACATGATGAGAATGATTATTGTTTATTGTTTCTCAAAAGGCATTCATAAGATATTTTTTGTATAATATACTGGCATGTTTTCTGACTTGTCCCCAATTAAAAACAGTTGCGGTTAAGTGTTACTACTCACTGAGCTAGCGACTCATTCCCACCTATTGTTTTTACAGAGGCAGCAGTAGGTGTAGGCGAGAATTCTTTTAATTAGAGTACACGAGTTGACAGTTCCTGGTAGCCCCGCATTTATTTGCGTAGGCAAGAATTGTTATTTATTTGTTATAGTCTCTTTCTTAAAACTCTTAGAGTCACTCCATGGTCATTTTTATGAGTATCACGAGTATTCTTTTGTTAATATAGACTTGTGACTCGTATTAGACTTTCCGATCATATTTTTGGAGATGGAGTTAGTATTAGTACTTCGTTGATGAGGATTATAACTTGTTTTGGTGGATATTGATTGGTTATGTTATTAATTTAAGACATGTTTAATTTTGGATAGTCCTAAAACAGGGGAAACTCTATCCGATTTTTTGTAAAATACCGTTGAGGATTACTAGGGAGGACTTGCTCCTAAGCGCCGATCATGATCTTAGATTGGGTCATGAAAAATGTGGTACCAGAGCCAGGTTCTTCTTGTGACTAATGGAGCACACGTCGGTAGTCGAATCTCAATTATGGTTATGTAGCCGGCCATTCCCATAACTGTGATTCTGCAAGGGCGTGATAGGATGTGTCTTATCTTTCTTTCTTATTCATCCGTACGAGTGTGCCGATTAGGGTCAAATAATTGAATCTGTCATCGTTATCATTTTCCTGTATTACTCAGATCAATCACCCGATAAGTGAATTTGGCTAGAGGTTCAAAGATATCAAATGTTACCACTAGATAGGCAACCGTCTCCTAACAACGAAAAGTGACAGAAGTAGTTGATCACGCTCAACTATGTCTTATAAAAAGACTAAGCGGGCGCTGCAAATATAATCTGAGTATTTCGCCCAGAGTCGAATCCCACAGGGAATTAACCCATCAATTATAGTTATTAGACACTTGATTCTTCGTAATAAACTTCCCAAAGGTTGAGAATAACAATTTGTTGGTATTTGTGCTCACTAAACTGAATGAAATTAAGTAAACTGAAAGATAACTAATACCGAGTTGTAAACAAATGCGAGAAGGATCTAAGGTAATAGTTTCTCCCACTGATGAAATCCCATCTTGTATATTTCCTATTGCTTGGCCTTATTATATCTATCAATCATGAGCACTTTTGCTACCATAAATCTCTCCTGAGCACTTACGATAATTTACTAGAGCACTCTCTCGAGCTACACTAGCTAGATTTTATTACAGCTCACTTTAGATTGCACCCAAGGTATCGTTATTTCTAATCCAACCTTTAAACCCACAGTTATGGATCCCTCCTATACTTTGGGAGTGGTGTTGTTCAACAACTACCTAAATATGCACTCTCTCCCGAGCAGATACATACTAAATAGGCACAGCTAATTGAGGTCCCTCCAATCAACTACAATAAGAACTTAGTTGAACAAATAGAGATTGAAACCAAGCAAACTATATTAATATAACAAGATGTTCATCCTCAACGGGTTTCACCAAAATCTTAGACTAAATAGATTAGCTACTCATAATTGTACTGAACATAACAACAGAAGAATTCATCAACAATGGCAAAACTACAAGGAAAAGAGATGAGATTTGATGCCCAATTGCCCTCCTTGCCTCTTGCTTTTGCTTTTCTTGAACAAGACTCTAAACCTGATTGATTCTCTCTTTTGGGCTAGTTGAACCTTATATAGGTTAAGTGGAATTGCCCTAAAATTCCAATATTACCCCTGGTAAATAACACGTATGACTGGACTAGCGCGCCCGCGCTAGTCGGCGCGCTACTGGGCGCGCTAATGGCCTCACATTCTGCTGGGATCGCTGGATTAGCGCGGTCGCGCTAGTGGGCACGCTAAGACCGCGTTAATGGGGGTTATATTCTGTCTCTGGCATCTGGGCTAGCGCAGCCGTACTAGTGGACGCGCTAAGGCCGTGCTAGTGGACTTGTAATCTGTCCCAGTAATTTTCTTCCTTCTTTTCACACTTTAAATACTCCAAGGGGTCTTTCTCCTTCAATTTGGATCCAAACACCATCCTAGGTTCTTATAAGCGCACTTTGCTCCTGCGAAACATAAAATCGACATTTAGAGACATTTTAACATTCCTAAGATAGTGAAGCATTATTAAGTTGGAGTACAAATATACACTAAACTACGTGAATTTATCCTATTATCAACACCCCACACTTAAATCGTTGCTAGTCCTCGAGCAATCCACCATACTCTACAAAGGTTTTTTTAATTAAGCATTTCCTCAACGTGTCACACCACGAACATATTACAAGAATTGTTCCTAGCAATGTAACATCTATGCCTCAAGAGTCGACTCTCACGTGCCATGCAATATTCGTATTTTCTCAAAGTACTCTAAGCAGAGGTCAAGACTTACCTTTCCGTCATAAATCAAGTGCCCTCACATCACACACAAGAGTAGTTCCACAAGAATAATATTAAGACAAGTAGGAACTCAAATAGAAAGAATTCACTCACTCTCGGAAAGAACATTCATATGCCACAAAGATGCACCATAGGCTTGCCCGTAGTGTATTACTCTACTAATCGAGCTCATTCAGTCTAAGATCAATTAGGTCTTCATTTGGTTGTAATGTAGGCTAAGGGACGGGTAGGATATATTTAGATATAGTCACTAACCTCCATAAGCACTTTTAATACAATTACTTTAGCTTTCAGACCATTCTTATTCTCGGCCAGAATTTCCACCATACTTCTCTTTATATTTACCCCAAACTCCCTTAGGTGCAATTTTATCAAGTCACCACTCATCAAGAACTGCATTTATTCATTGTCCTTTCTCTTCCTTTTTTTTTCTAAGTGGCGTTTATCTTTTTATTTTTTTTTCAAATCTGTGCACATTTCTTTCTATTTCTTTGATTCCACTCAAAAACCAAACCACCACCCCACACTTTGACTTTTACATATTCTCTCACAATTCAAGTGCTAATGAGAGGTATAGGGTTCGAACAGATAGGCCATTCAAACAATTGGGTAAGGTTTGTAATGTGGTTGCCAAAGAAACAGTCTTATAGGCTCAACGGGGTTAACTATGATAGATTACAATCAGGTGGTTATACTTTATATCTGGCTTATCAAAGAAATGCCTATATCAGTTCTAAGACTGAACGAAGCTACTATTTTGCTTTGCAAACACACAGGATAAGTTCTAGGCATTGCATGTGGACACATAATACAATACAACCTACCTCACACACATATAGCACATAATTCACTCCAGATTGGTTCATCAAGACACTCCACCGAGCAATCAATTCAGTTACAACATACAAAAGTAAGGCATTCTGCAAGAATCAACAACTGAGCCTAAGTGTCACACTCTAGGGTCATTTGTGTTCGGGTGTGACAACATGAAGGGATGTTTCTCCTATTTCAGCCCATCGCCCCTAAACATCTAACAACTAAAAACAAAACAAAATAAACCAAAAACTATCTATACCCGGATCAAGAAAAACCCTTGGAAAAGAACCGCGGTCAAAATAAAAACCAAGGGGGAGTTGCTACACTACCTAAAAAGAAAATAAAAAAAACTTTTTGGTGTTTTCTTTTAGACTAACTTCCCTCAAGAAAACTGCCTAAGAAGTCCGTCATCAGGAAGAGCCCACTAAAGTTTTCTATTTTTTTTTTTGTGGTCGACTTAGACCCTCAAGAACCTCGTCGAAAGGATCCGTTGTCGGGCCAAGACGACTTAATATTAATTACACTACTATTTACAATCACAAACACAAAGGCAAAAACAAACTCACATGAAAATAATGAACAACAACTAACAAGTATGCTAACTCACAAGAGAAATAAAGAAAATAACTACCAATTTTTGTTCTACATAAATACATGTACAAGGGAACCTTCCCCCACCCCACACATAAAATGAGAACATGTCCTCATGGAAATCAAAGTACATAGAGAGGTAAGGGACTTCCCTGAACGCTGAGTCCTGATCGGAGACAGTTCCTGGGTCAAGAAGACAAGCGTGACCCAGGGCTCGGAGCTAGCCCATGATTTTCTTTTCGGACTTCTTCTGCTGGGTAGCTACAGCATCAACTCACGCACCCAGGTCAGTGACCGAAGTGCACAGTTCCACCGTGTCCTGCTCCAGGTGGTCTAGCCTATAACTCCGACGGGCTCTAGACGGGCCCTCCATCTCAGCAGCCTGCGCCTTACTGGGCTGCTCCTCCTCCACATTTTGTTGTGTTTCCTCCTTAGATTCCTCATCTGACTCATTCTCCTCCTCATCATCATCAACGGCCATTGCTTCCTTACCAATTGTGACTCTATCAGCTCTGAAGGCGTACGTTGTTGGCACTCTGCCATCGACCGTCAAGTTCCCTGGTACTCCAGCTACAAGGCACAATCTGGTGACTAGATATGGGAAGAAGAAACCATATCTCTGAACCTTACAGTGGATGAACATCTCCTCATGCATAAGTCCGGCCACGTCAAAATCGCGGCCCGTCATGAAGCACTAGATTAAACACCCGCGAGGAATGTTCACCTCCGAGATGTTGTGGGATGTGAGTAGGTGGTTGTTAATCAGGTAGAGCCAACATTTAGCCTCAAAGGTGAGAGATGAAGAGTGAAACTTCTGCCCATACTTGTACCATTTTATATCGGCATTCGGAGCACAAATGTTTAGTAGGAACATATCCCACTGAGTATAGTGTCGGCCATATCCACTGGGCCTGGCAACCGGTAAAACATCCGAATGGCCTCCACAGAAGCGTTTACCTGCTTCTTCCTCACTGTTACCACATGATTGTTATGTTTAGAGTAGTTCGCATAAAATTCCCTTACCATCATGGAATTAGCCTCATCGGGCTCTTCAAAGAACACATCTAGTCTCCTCCGCATCAACTCATTATACATTTTTTGGCAGTAATTGTGAGCACGTGATTTTTACTCGCCATATCATCCTATAAAAATCTCAATAAATCAATCGATTTTATGAATTTTTGTTGATTTTTAGTGATTAATTGTGAATGATTTGTATTTTTTGCATATCCATAATTCATCTTTTAAAATTATTAAAAATTGCATCACTGTTATAAAGGAATTATGAAGTTATAATTAACTAAATAATAGATGAATGATGGTTATTTAACGTAATGTAGTTTTAATAATTAATTACTAAAAATTAATCATTTTTATTTGATAAATCATAGATTTAATTAGGAATATAAAATTGGTTTTTTTGTGACGACCCAAAGGGTCATCACCTATTTTATTACACATTCCGTACTTTCGAGGCCTTGAAAAGCTCATCTGTAGTTGCCTCAATTTGCGTGCTCAGTCCGGACGCGTAGCCGGACAGCTTAAATATGAAATTCTATGAAAAATGCTAAGATATGATATTAAAATTAATAAATTTGACTTCGGTCAACATTTTGGGTAAACGAACCCGGACCCAGACCCGTGATTTTGGTCCGTAGTAAAATATGGGACTTGGGCGTATGCCCGGAATCAAATTTCGAGGTCCCAAGCCCGAGGAATAAATTTTTGAGTAAAATTGTTTTCTAAAAATATTTAAGGAAATTGAAAATGAAATCTGATTAAAAAGTGATGGTATCGGGCCCGTATTTTAGTTCCGGCGCCCGGTACAGGTCTTATATATGGTTTAAGCACCTTCTGTAAAGTTTTGTTGAAATCGGATTTCGTTTGACGTGTTTCGGACTTAAAATGGAAATTTTGATGTTTCATGAAATTTGATAGAATTCATGGATTTTGAGGCTTAATTCGATGTATATGATGTTGTTTTGGCGATTTAATCGCACGTACAAGTTCGTAGGATGTTGTGTGAGTTATCTGTGAAATTTGGTATTATTCCAAGTTGTATAGGTCAGTTCGGCACGTTGTTAGCGATGTTTAGAAAACTTAAAGTTCCTAGTTCGGTTCTTGAGGTTTGGGGTGTGATTTTGAGTTTTAGCATTTTTTTGGGTGTTTCGAAGGCTCGAGCGAGTCCGTATTATGATTTGGGACTCGTTGGTATATTTGGACTAGGGCTCGGGTGGGCCCAGGTGCCTTCCGGGCACCTAACGGGGCTAAAAAAATAGCAAACATAGCTGCTGGTGCACCTGCTCTAGTGTGACCGCAGGTGCGGTCCCCAGCATCGCAGGTGCGATCACCAATGGCCTGGCCAATTATCGCAGGTGCGGAACGCTTCTCGCAGGTGCGGTCTCCACTCCGCAGGTGCGAGCCCAGACTCCCTAGCCCATTTCCGCAGGTGCGAGATTCTTCTCGCAAGTGCGAGACCGCAAGTGGGGTCCACAGAGCCACAGGTGCGGTCCACAGAGCCGCAGGTGCGAGATCACTGTTCAGGCAGTGTGTTTTAAATACGGGTTTTAAACCCATTTTTCTCAATTCCTTCTTCTTCCTTGGACGATTTTCCTCCATTTTTAAGAGCTAACAACCTGGTCTTCTAAGGTAAGTGAACTTTACCCGGAAATTTGTTTCATGCATGAATCCTAGCTTAATTAACTACATAAACTAGTGCAAAAATTCAAGAAATTAGGTAGTAACCTAGAACTTGTGATCATTTGAGAATTTTCTGTGAATTGGCCATGAAATCAAGTAAAAATCGTATATTAATGATACTTAAGCTTTGGGTGAGTGTTCCCTTCGAGAATTATAAGAATCCGAGCGAGCGGGCCCGGGGTCGAATTTTGATAATTTTGGAAGAATGCTAGGAAATGGATAATTAGGCTATGTAAGTGAATCATTGAATCCTTATTGATATACTTGAGTTGATTATGTCTAGATAATACCATTCCGGAGTTGAATTCTAAAGGAAAGGCGGTGTTAGAGGGTTGATTGTTATACTTTGGACCCGAGGTAAGTGTTTGGTCTAACCTTAGCTTGAGGGAATAGGAGTTGAGTATTATTTGCTATTTGCTAATTGTCCAATACGATGTATAGGCATGGTGACGATTATCTATACGTTGGTGTCTAGCATGACCGTGGGTCTTATATTGCGAATATTCTGATTTTTGTTGTAATTTCCATGCTTAATTGATGATCTCTATATGTTGTAAAGAGCATGTGAAGGGAGTTGCAATCTTTAAACTCTTTTGGAGCATTGGCTCAAATTGTAAAACGAATGATGAAGATTCATGAGATAATCACATCCTTTGGAGCATTGGCTCAAATTGTAAAACGAATGATGAAGATACATGAGATAATTACATCCTTTGGAGCATTGGCTCAAATTGTAAAAACGAATGATGAAGATATATGAGATAATTACATCCTTTGGAGCATTGGCTCGGGTAATAGAGTAAACTATGGAATGAAAGTGAAAGAAAGAGAAAGAGTTACTAAAATATACCCTTTCTGGGTCATCGTTGTATAGTTCCCTTGTCGGGATTAAATTGTTTAATTAATGTTCCTTTGCCAGGATTTAATTGTTTGGTTGATGTTCCCTTGCCGGGATTTCTATTTTTTTTCTTATTATTCTGTTTATTTCCTTGCCCTTGTTTGTGATTGTTGTTTGGGTGAGGAAGAGTGTTAAAGCACGAAGGGTGATGCCGTGCCATATTTTATATTATTATGCACGAGGGGACATTCCGTGCCATGTTTATATTGTTTATGCACGAGGGGACATTCCGTGCCATGTTTATATTGTTTATGCACGAGGGGACATTCCGTGCCATGTTTATATTGTTTATGCACGAGGGGACATTCAGTGCCATGTTTATATTGTTTATGCACGAGGGGACATTCCTTGCCATGTTTATATTGTTTATGCACGAGGGGACATTCTGTGCCATATTTATATTGTTTATGCATGAGGGGACATTCTGTGCCATGTTTATATTGTTTACGCACGAGGGGACATTCCGTGCCAAGTTTATATTGCTTATGCACGAGGGGACATTCCGTGCCATGTTTATATTATTATGCACGAGGGGACATGTCGTGCCGTATCTTTCACTGTTTAATCTGTGTTGTCAATTCCCGTTATTATTTTCAGATATTTTTGACTGTTGTTTTCATTTCTGTCATTTCAGTATTTTCTATCTCTTACCCCCAGCATGTTCTCCCTATAATTGTATTCTTGTTTAGTTTCTGCTATACTATTGAACTGCACAGGTACATCTTGTTGTCGTGTCCTAGCCTCGTCACTACTTTGCCGAGGTTAGGCTCGGCACTTACTCAGTACATGGGGTCGGTTGTACTGATGCTACACCTGCACTTCTTTATGTTGTGCAGATTACGCAGCCGGACCCGGAGGACATCATTAGTGGGAGTGGCTTTCATATTATCCTAGAGGCTTCAAGGTATACCCGCTGGCGTTCATGGGCCTTGGCGTCTCTCCCATCCCTATGTCTTCGTTTCTGTCTTATTTTTCCTCTAGTTTCAGAGACAGTCATGTATTTCCTTTCAGACTTGTATTTAGCACTCTTATAGACAGTTCGTGAGTTTGTGACTCTAGGTTTTGGAAAATTTACGCGTCGTTGTATTATGTTTTCATTATTTATCTTGAAACCATATTTATTTCCGCTGTTAAATTATGAATCGTTTTAGTTTATTTTGTTAAATTGATGTTAATATGCTAGTTTATCTATACACGTTGGCTTGTCTAACGGGTTCAACATTAGACGCCATCACGGTCCGATGGTGGGATTTCGGGGCGTGACAGTTTTATTCTTGATTAATTTGTAAATAGATGAAAAATAAGGTTTCAAATTAATTACTACATTTTTGGATTAAATTAGATTTGAACTTAATTAGATTAATTAGTTTAATTAATTAAGAGAGGCAAAATCGGACCTGGGCCAAGAATACCCAGGCCCAATCTCTATCTCTATACACTCAAACGACCCAGCTCAAATCCCATATCCCACCCGACCTGCCCCTAGACTACCCAAACGACCCCGTTTCACCCCATAAGTGATCCCAGTCGTTGATCAAAACAAATCAAACGGCTGGGAACTCCCAACCTTAAACTATAAAGTTGTCCAAAC
>ML410497.1:1825-13780 GCA_005239525.1 Nicotiana knightiana
GGGGGGGGGGGGGGATGGAAGAGTTCTTGCGAGAGTTATTTGGGGATTTGAGAGACCAAATAATGTCGAATTTTGGTAAAATTTGTATGGGCAGACTTGTGAGTGAATAAGGATTCTAGTTTTGTAAATTTTGTTGGATTCCGAGACGTGGGCCCAAGGGTCGGGTTTGACCAATTTCGATAATTTTGATTTAATTTGATAATTTTTGCATGGGCTTTGTTCCTTTAGCATGTATTAATGTTACGATACTGATTTTGGATAGATTCGGGGTGATTTGAATCCCGAGTCGAGCGGTAAGGGCATCGCAGAGTAGATTTTAGTCCGGTTTGAGGTAAGTAACGACTTTAAATCTAGACCTGAGGGTATGAAACCCCGAAATTTCGTACTATTTTGATAAATGAGGTGACACACATGCTAGGTGACAGGTGTGTAGGCGTGCACCAGTAGAGATTGTTACTTGGTCTGTCCCGTGGCAACTGTAGAGTTGCCTATTTTGATAAAATCCATATGATATCTATGTGTTTTAGAAATGATTCTATTAACTTGGGCTGAATGCCATGTTTGGGGCCTTGTGTCGTACTATTTGAACCCTCAGGTGTATTTTTACTACTATCCTCACACTGTTTTGATAGAAAGAATATCCTCAGTCATGATCTATACTTGTTTACTGTTAAATTTTTTTCATCACTTTATTTTTAAATATATGAAAGTTATTTTGGGCTGAGTCCCCTAAGTTTGGTACTGAAATGCCCGAGTGACTTGTGAGGTTGATGAATGAGTGAGGCCGAGGGCCGGATTGTGAGGATATTTATTGATCTGGCTGCACGCCGCAGTGTTATATATACATATTTGGTCTACCCGGAAGTGCATAGAAACGGGCATGTCCTCCACCTGACCGACCTCCCCCTCTGGAGCGGCCTCTGACTGACTGACCTCCACCCCTAGCTGCCTGAGTGGGTGGTGTAGAAACTGGTGCTGAAGATGGAGCTTGTTTCCTGTGCTAAAATGAACTACCAGAAAGGCGGGGACAATACCTCTTGATGTGACCTGGATCCCCACACTCAAAACAACCTCTACCAACAATTGGCGATGAGGACTGAAGGGAACCCCTAGGACCAGGGTAGCTGCTAGAAGAACCATGTGCTGAGGAACCCTGAACCAATGGTGGCCGGGATGAGCTCTGGGCTGGAAGTGCACTAAATGAGGAACGTTCCGGGTGAGAGCTACGGGGACCGTGTCCTGATGAAGCACCACTCTAAGCTGGACGGGCTGGCAGAGGAGGCCTAAATGGTCTACCTCTGTTGTGCCGAGACTGACCTCCTGAGTGATCACCACTATAATTACCAGAACCTCGAGGCCTCTTGGCCTCTCTCTCAACACGCTCCTGACGGCGCACTAACTCAATCCCCCTGGCTATGTTAACTACCTCCTCAAAAGAAGCACCGGATACCCTCTCCCTGGTAAGAAAAACCCGTAGCTGGTAAGCAAGACCATCAAAAAATCTCTGAATCCTCTCCCTGTCTGTGGGAACTAGCCAGATGGCATGATGGGATAACTCAGAGAACCTCATCTCATACTGTGTCATGGTCATGTCTCCCTGACGCAATTGCTCAGACTCTCTGCGCAGCTCCTCTCGGCGAGACTGTGGTATATACTTCTCCAAAAAGAGAATGGAGAACTGGTGCCATGTAAGGGGCGCTACATCAGCGGGTCTACGCCTTTCATAGGCCTCCCACCAAGAAAGTGCAGCTCTTGAAAATTGGAATGTAGTGAATGGAACCCCGCTGGCCTCTAATATCCCTGCAGTATGTAGTATCCTCTAACACTTGTCCAAGAAGTCCTGGGCATCCTCGCCCTCTGTACCCCTAAAAGTCGGAGGTTGGAGTCTGCTGAACCTCTCCAACCTATGTTGCTCATCATCAGCTAAAGTTGGGACCACATAATCCTGTACTGGAGCAATCTGCTGCACTGGGGCTGCCCAAGTGTCTGAAGTCCCTGGGTGACCTGCTCAGGTGTCTGGGCAGCTGGAGTCTGGATGCCTCCCCCGGCCTGAGAAGTAGTAGCAGTAGTGGACATAGAGACGGCCTGTACCAAGCTGGTGCACACCGTCAAAATCTAGGCTAGGGTCTCCTGAAGACCCGGAATCACAATGAGCACCGCTGGTGCCTGAGTCTGCCCCGCTGGAATATCAGCTGCAGGGACCTGCTCCTGAGCAATGAGAGGGTCCACAGGTGCTGCCCCGACTGCTGTACGGGCTGCACCCCTCCCTCTGCCACGGCCGCGACCACGGCCTCGAACTCGAGATGGTCTTGCTGGGATCTGGTCACCACTATTAGTAGCACGAGTCCTCACCATCTGTGAGAGAATGAAAACAACAGAAGTTTAGTTTCAGAGTTCAACAGAGTAGCACGACAGAATTCAAAGAATGTGAGATTTTTCATAAAGGTTTTGTAGATTCTCGAAGATAAGTACAGACGTCTCCGTACCGATCCGCAAGACTCTACTAAACCTTCTCATGACTGGTGAGACCTATTTAACCTAGCACTCTGATCCAACTTGTCACGACCCATTTTTCGGAGTCGTGATGGCGCTTGTCATGGAACTAGGCAAGCCACCCATTTTATCTAACTAAATACAATTTCCCATAAAATGCCACTTTTTAACAAATTCTGAAATCAATAATAATAATAATAATAAATCCAATAATTTTGAGAAAACCAGTTTATGAAATTAAAAGACCAAACCCTACTAACCCCGGATCGTGTGTCACACAGTCATGAGCTGCTAATACTTAATACAATAAAAAGAAATGACTAACATAGTCTGAAAATAAATACGACAAGTAGAAAGGAAAGAGAAGACGAGATCACGGTCGCCAGCTGCTACCTCGCCAACTCTGATGAAACTGCTGTGCTCCCTGACCCGAGCTAAATTCCGTTGTACCTGTATCTGCACACAAGGTGCAGGGGGTAACGTGAGTACACCAAATCAGTAGTAACGAAACCAAACTACAGGCTGAGAGGTAATGACGGACTAGACCTCCGATATCAAACAACAATATATAAATTGGACATGACAGTAATATATCAGGAAATAAACACGATGTATCAAGATATGTTTGTAACTCTGCATACTAGCATGAATGCATGTAGAACCATGAATGATGTGTACTCATTAATCAAGCTCTCATAAGGTGGTCCACTTAGTACTAGAATACGGCCTTCAGGCCCAGGGAAATCCATCCCGGATATTACATGATCACAAGTGACACAGTCACCAAGTACTGAGGAAAAAAGGCTAATCCAGCCCCCAGAGAAATCCATCTCCGGAACATGATAACCACGGAGAAATCCATCTCCGGAACAGAATACTCTGACAAATCCATGCCTAGGGAAATCCATCCCTCAATATCTGTGCGCTCACTAGGGGTGTATAGACTCCGGAGGGGCTCCTTTCAGCCCAAGCGCTATATCAAGCCAACGAAGGCATGATTTCAGGATCGCTGCGGTGTGCAGTCCGACCTCATAACTGTCTCAAAACCAGGCTCCAAGCCTCACTCAGTCAGTACCTTCCAGTCTCACTCACAATGCTCTAACATATGAAAATCAGCTCAAACCAATGATAATATAGAATAAACTAGCAACTTACGAGACTGAGGCATGAAACATATACTATAACAGGACTGAGTACATGAAAGCAATAATCACAGATAGAGACAGCAATAATCGACCATTCCGGTCCAAACACATCGGCTTGAAGCCTTAACATTTATACTAAGCATGATTTCTATTTCGTTCAAGGTAATTACCACCTTCACAGTACAATATCAATCTGGGATAACCAGTAGACAGTTCCATGGGATGAGCCAGGCTACAAATATTCGGTAAACTCCTGCATGCCCCTCACTTGGCAAGTGCGTCACCTTAATTAACAACAAATATCAAATAGTTTGGGGTTTCGAACCCTCAGTTCCAAGTTTGGAAGCGTTACTTACCTCAAAACCGGCTAATACACTACTCCTCAATGACCTTGCTTCTAAATTCGGCCTTCGAGTGCTCCAAATCTACCAACAATCATATGTGTATCATTATAATATGCTAGGGAACAAATCCCAATCGAAATGTATCAAATTACTCAAAAATTCCGAAATTGGTCAAAACCCGATCCCCGGGCCCACGTCCCGATATTCAGAAATTTTTATACCAAATTGTTCTTTGTCATCTCACGAGTCCGTACATATAAAGAACAATAAATTCGGAGCCCAAATGACCCCTCAAATCACATATAAACGAGTTTAGAGTCCAAAAATCTTACCTTGATGAAGAACTATCGAATTCCCTCTTCAAAACCCTTCCAAAAGCTTCAAACCCGGATGAAATACTGAGAAAATGGCTAAACTTCACGAAGGCAAGTTTTTATAACTTCTGTCCAGTGGGTCCGCACCTGCGATCACTTACACGCACCTGCGGATCTCAGGTCGCACCTGCAGAAAAATCCTAAGGCCTCAAATCCCGCACCTGTGATTGACCTCCCGCACCAGCGGCCTTGCAAGTGCGGCAATTACCTCGCACCTGCGAAAATCCCCTCACTTGGCCAACTTCCGCACCTGCGGTGCCACGTCCGCTCCTGCGGAATCGCACCTGCGGCTCCCCATCCGCAGGTGCGAAAACACCAGTAACAGAACCTCAACAGTGACAAAATCATTCCAAACTCCCCGTTGACCATCCGAAACCATCCTGAGCCCCTCGGGACCCCAACCAAATACACCAAAACCTCATATATGATCATTCAAACTTAGTGGAGCCTCCGGAACATCAAACATAACATCAAAATACCATAATCACATCAAATTCAAGCCTAAGAACTTTGAAATTCTAAAATCCTCCAACGATGCCGAAACTACCCAAAGCAACTCCGATTAACCTGAAATTTAGCAGATATATCCAAAATGACATTAATAAACTGTTCCAACTGTCGGAATTCCATTCCGACCCGGATAGCCTATTTTTCACTGCCGACCGAAAATCGGCAAAAACTAACTTTCGCCAATTCAAGCCTAATCCTACACTGGACATCACAAAAATTATTCCGAACACACTCCTAAGTCCCAAATCACCTAACAAAACTATCTGAGCCATAAAATCTGCATTCCGAGGTCGTTTCCCAATAAGTCAACTCTCAGTTGACTTTTCCCATTATAAGGCTATCTTTTAAAGACTAAGTTATTGAATTCTCATTTAACAATTTGGATTTCAATCCTATCGACTCTAACACATCAATAATAGAATAACCAACCTATGACAAGTCAATAACAACGATTATAATGTAGGTTTTACGTAATGACGGACCGGTCGTTACAAGATAAAATTTGTGGGCCATGGGATAGTGACTGCAGAGTTAAAAAGTGGCGGATCTTTTACACTTAAAGTATTGAATGGAATTAGCTCGGGCAAAAAATAATAATTCATGTCAAGACCGATAACCTCATAACCATACATCCTTCTCCACAAATTTATTCCATAACTCTTGGTCTTACACCAAATCTCAAGACCTTAGAAAAATAATTTATAGACACTCGTAGTGTGCTTAGGCGCGATTAACAATAAATATCGTGACTATGGGTACGGTTCCCGTGGCATGGTTACGATATGTAAATCCCATTCAGGTGCGCATTTCATGTGACCCGACCACAACTTCTAATAATAATAAAATAAACATGTCGTAAATCGCGGGTGTATTTTATGTGGCGCGGTTTGCAACGTGTACCAAAACAACAAGTGTACGATATCGTAACTTGTTCCAAAAATAATTTCATAAATACTAAAAGCAGTTAAAAGTTAAAAATGCACAATAGGTTCTAAATATGTAATTAATCAGATAATTAGGCCAATTAATAATAATTGAGCGACTGTGCTAAAACCACGGAACCCAGAAATTCCTAACACCTTCTCTCGGGTGTCACGACCCAAAATCCAATCATGGTCGTGATGGCGCCTATCGTGTTACAAGGCAATCCTATTTCCCAAAATATTATTACTAATTGATTTTTAAGAATTAAATAAGACAATACCAACATCTGAATTTCTCATAAACTAAATCAACTCTAAATAATAACAATAATATAGAATACGGAAACGAGCCCCAAACATCGGGGTGTCACTAAGTCCTGAGCGTCTAAAACTATAAACTAAGATATATAAACTGCCTAACTATCCAAAAGAAGAAATGACAAAAGGAGTAGCAAGGTCCTGCGGACGCTGGCAGCTACCTTGCAGTCTCCTAAGATAGGCATGAACTCAACGATCGCCGTCCTCTAACTCACCTAGATCTGCACATAAAGGTGCAGAGTGTAGTATGAGTACAACCGACTCAGTAGTAACAGAAATAACTAAGGAATTGAGTAGTAGTGACGAGCTAAGCAAAACAGTCCAATTATTTATTTCCACAATTTACAATAAACATGAACAAACAGGTAAATTCCATAAAACGAACAAATGCCACAAAGAAAGTAACAGGTAAATTCAGCAACAACAAAAGTAAATGCAACCTCACAGCAATGTCACTGCTCAGCACTCGCACTAAGAAATCAACACTCAACACTCAATATACTCAACACTCCGCGCTCACTGGGGTGTGTACAGACTCCGGAGGTTCTCCCAAAGCCCAAGCGCTAAGCACGGACAGCTCATGTGCCATAATATCAATACCTGAATCCGCACGGTCAATTCGCGTGCTACGCGAATAACTTATGCGCTATGGTATCAATACCTGAACCCACACGGTCAGCTCACGTACTACGCGGATAGCTCACGCGCTATGTTAAAAATATCCTCACATCCAGGCCCTCCGCCTCACTCAGTCATGTACCTCTCCAGCCTCACAATGTACCAAAAATAAGGGGACACAACCCACATCAAGTATCACAACATATCAGCAAAATAATAGAGACTGAGGTAGACATGTGCAATAATTTCTATGACTGAGTATAAATAATGTGAGCATGAATGAAGCCTAAACTTGATTTCTAACGTGAAGGCAGACAAGTTCACCAACAAGTAAATGCATAAACACAGATAATGGTTATTAGGCCTCACAGCCTCACAGAACGGACCAAGTCTCAATCCCTCGCGGTGCACACCCACAAGCCCGTCACCTAGTGTGGGTATCACATCCAAACAATCACATAATATCAAATTCTACGGGTTTATACCCTAAAAGCCAGAGTTAAAACTGTTACTTACATTAACCGCGTAAAAATCCTACTTCGGATGCCCTCGTCTCTGGACTCGGTTTCCAAAAGCTCCAAATCTAACCAAAATCAGAATGCTACTATCAACATAGGCTAAAGAATCGAATTCCACAATAAAAACTACAAAATATGCCAAAAATCCGAAATCGGCAAAAATCCGGCCCTCGGGCACACGTCTCAGAACCAGTCAAAATTGGCAGAATAATAAACCTCGTCCTCTCCCGAGTCTAACCATATAAAATTCGTCAAAATCGGACTCTGTTTGGTCCCTCAAATCCCTACCTAAAATTCTCCAAAACCCAAGCTCTAACTCCCTCAATTTCACTTTGAAATCATCAATCAAATCCCAAAAATGAAGATGGATTCATGAAATATAACCAAAATTGAGTAGAGAACACTTACCCCAATCCATATGGAGAAAATCGCCCAAATTCGAGCTTCCCAACTCAAAATATGACCGAATGAGCAAACCCTTATTTTATATATTTTTCTACCAGCTATTCTGCCTCGTTTCTCGTAACAAATGATCCCGAAACTCGCTTTTTATGCCTCCAATGGATTCCTTGTGAATTTTTAGTCAAGTTAGGCTTTTTAATCACTCAATTTGACCTTATAATGAAGGAGATATGTTGGTTTCAGTATTTGCAAATAGTGCAGATTTTTAAATACGCCGTTAGTGGCAATCTCATAATTAATCCGAAAAATCTAGCAACCTAATTCTTAGAAAATTGACCATAAAATCTCATACGATGTCCAAATTCTATGATTCTTTTTGCTATGGGTCTGTAATTATGATACGGATCTAATGCTTCAATTAAAAAAAAGAAATCGGAGCTCATATGTTTAATATGATATCATTTATGCTTGAAGAAACGACGTCGAAACATATGAAAATCAAGCGCAACACAACCCAAACCTATCCGGAACTCACCCGAGGTCCTCAGGACCTCAACCAATAATTCCAACAAGTCATATATCATTACCCGAACTTAGTCGAACCTCCGGAACACCCTAAACAACACTAAAACTCCAAATCAATCTCGGATTCAAGCCTAAGATCTTCTAAACTTTCAAAATTCGCCAACGACGCCGAAACCTATCAAACCACGTCCGAATAACCTCAAATTTTGCACACACATCACAAATGACACTACGAGCCTACTCCAACTTCCGGAATTCCATTCTGACCCCGATACCTAATTTTCCGTTGCCGACCAAAATTGCCAAATTTCTAACTTTCACCAATTCAAGCATAATTCTACCACGGACCTCTAATTATATTTCGGACACACTCCTAAGTCTAAAATCACCCAACGAAGCTAATCGAATCATAAAATCAAAATCTGAATTCTATTACTCATAAGTCAACTTCTGGTTGACTTTTGTAACATAGCTTTCTAACTAAAAAACTAATTGTTCATTTCACTCCAAAACTATTCCGAACACAAACATACCAACTCGATACAACTCAACACAGCTGAACAATACTTAAAGAAGCATAAATGGGAGAAATGGGGCTATAACTCTCAGAACGACAGGTCGGGTCATTATATCGGGTTAACAGAATTCCTTACCCGGTCTTCTGATTTTCGCAGACTTTAAACGGAGTCATTTTTTCCTCGATTTGGAATTCTAAAAATAAACTGGTGACTTGGGACACCATAAATTATCCCAAGTGACGATTCTAATTAAAATAATCTCATTTCGATAATGTCATTAAATTGGAAAAACTTCCTAGCCCCTTTGAAAAAAAGAAGATGTGACAAACAACATTAATAATACCAAAATATTTCATTGCCTCTTTCTCTTCAGCTATTGTGGATGAAGGTGCAATTTCACGTAAAAATATAACAACCGTAAGACAAATAACAAAAGGGACTATAGAAAGCAAGAGTAAAAAATTTGAAGTGCCACTTGCAAAAGAGCAGAACAAATATAGCTGTACTTAAAACCCACGTACCCTTTTTAAACATGCACCCACATAAATTTTAAATGTTTTTACTTTGACCCGCCCACATCGCCCTACAACCGTATATGTTTAAACTTGTACTGCCTCGCATGTGTCTAAATTCGCACCGCCTCATTGTCATCCCTAGTTATAATCTGTTGAGAAAGATAAGCTTTTTTTAAAACTTGTCCTACAATGATCTTAATCCAATTTGTTACTAATGGGGTTAATAATTCTTATGCCTCGCTTAGTACAAGAACAAAATTCGTTCCCTCTCATGTTGCTTCTTCAAATTGATAAGGATTTGTGAATAGAACTTATAAAAGTACTTTTGCTTCGAGTCTAATTAGTTGGGCAAGTGAATTTCAGTACTGGAAACTTAAAGCAGATGAAAATGTGAAATATATTTACTAACATTATTCTCATACTTTATTCTACACATTGTACAATTGCCATGATCCAAAAAAGGTTTCTAGGATATAAATATAATAATTCCTACGGAAAATGTATATTCCATGAAAAAAAATTACCGGCCATATCATTAAAGTGTAGACAGTAAATCGCACATAAATTAGACTGGTGGTTGACCAGATTAGAAAGACAAGTCCAGCAGTGTATGTTTAGGGATGAAGCAACTTTCTCGGTCGTCTTTTGCTTTTTTGTGGTCAAAACTACTAACGATCAATAGTTTCTACTCTTTTTCCCAACATTCTATTATGAAAAATTCCACCCATGTAGCACCGCTTGGTCAAAATAAAGTAGGAATCTACCTATTTGTATATAACAGGAGAGATAAAGACATCATAATATGTCGAGTCGCAGGATAATAAAAAGTCACTTTGATAATTTTAGGATAAAGTTAGTTGGATTAAGTAATAATTAATTTTTTGATTTAAATTTTAAAAATGTTAAATTGTGCATTATTAATTATTAATAAAAATTAAATTTTACATTATTTATTATAAATAATTAGTTACTCTTTTTGAATTTACATATAAAAGAATAGTCTAACTTGAATTTTAAATAATGTAAAGATTTGGTTCGTCGTTACGTAGAACCTGTATTATAATTGTTGTTATTGACTTGTCATAGGTTGGTTATTCTGTTATTGATGTGTTAGAGTCGATAGGCTTGAAATCGAATGATTGTAGTGAGAGTTCAGTCATGTAGCCTTTAAAGATAGCCTATAATGGGAAAAGACAACTGAGAGTTGACTTATTGGGAAACGACCTCGGAATGCGTATTTTATTGCTCGGATAGCTTCGTTACGTGATTTGGGACTTAGGAGTGTGTTCGGAATATTTTTGTGACGTCCGGTGTAGAATTAGGCTTGAATTAGGGAAAGTAGTTTTTGGCGATTTCCGGCTGGCAGTGGAAAATAGTCTATCGGGGTCGGAATGGAATTCCGACAGTTGGAACAGGTTCGTAATGTCATTTTGGATATGTCTGCACAATTTGAGGTCAATCGGAGTTATTTTGGATAGTTTCGGCATCGTTGGTGGAATTTAGAAAATTCAAAGTTCATAGGCTTGAATTCGATGTGCTTTTGGGGTTTTGACGTTGTGTTTGATGTTTCGAAGGCTCGACTAAGATTGAATGATCATATATGATGCGTTGGGTATGTTTGGTTGGGGTCCCGAGGGGTTCGGGATGGTTTCGGGTGGTTAAGGGGGAGTTTGGAATGGCTTCGATATTGCTGATGTTTCTGTTACTGGTGTTTTCGTACCTGCGGATGGGGAGCAGCAGGTACGGTTCCGCAGGAGCGGACATGGCACCGCAGGTGCGGAAGTTTGGCTGAGTGAGAATATTCCGCAGATGCGAGTTAATTGCCGCACCTGCGAGGCCGCAGGTGAGGGAGGTCGATCGCAGGTACGGAAGTTGAGGTCCTTGGGATTTTCTGCAGGTGCGCACCTGGGATCCACAGGTGCGGTTCCGTAGGTGCGAGTAAGTGGTCGTAGGTGCGGAACCACTGGGCAGAAAGTATAAAAACGTGCCTTCGCGAAATTTAGCCATTTTTCTCAATATTTCATCTGGGTTTGAAGCTTTTGAAGAGTTTTGAAGAGGGGATTCGATAGTTCTTCATTGAGGTAAGGTCTTTGGACTCTAAACTCATATATTTTATAAAAGGTCGGATTTATGGTGGAAAATTAGGGGAAAATCAGTGCAAATTGGATAATTAGGGCTTGGGATTAAGAGGTTTTAAAATGGGGATTTGAGGGGCCATTTGGACTCCGAATTCAATGTTCTTGGTATGTGTAGACTCGTGGGAGGATGAGGTTTCTCGTGGTGTAAATTTTATTGAGTTCCGAGACGTGGGTCCGGGAGTCGGGTTTGACCAATTTCGTAATTTTTGAGTATTTTTGATACATTTCGATTGGGATTAGTTCCTTAGCATATTATACTGATCTACATCTGATTTTTGGTAGATTTGGAGCACTAGGAGGCCGAATTTAGAGGTAAGGGAACTGCGGAGTAGTATATTAGCCAGTTTTGAGATAAGTAACACTTCCAAACTTGGAACTGAGGGTTCGAAGCCCCAAACTATTTGATATTTGATGTTAGTTAAAGTGACGCACTTGCCAAGTGACGGACATGCGGGCGTACACCGAATATTTGTAGCCTGGATCATCCCATGGCAGTGTCTAATGGTTACCTCAGGTTGATATTTGTACTATGAAGGTGGCATTTACCTTGAACGCCATAGAATTCATGCTAAGTATAAATGTTAAGGCTTCACGCCGATATGTTCATACCGGAA
>ML410499.1:0-21424 GCA_005239525.1 Nicotiana knightiana
ATTTTGAGTTTTAGCGTTGTTTTGGGTGTTCCAAAGGCTCGAGCGAGTCCGTATTATAATTTGGGACTTGTCGGTATATTTAGAAGGAGGCTCGGGTGGGCCCAGGTGCCTCCCAGAGGCAAAAAACCAACTGAGCACAGCTGCTGGTGTGCCTGTTCTGGTGTGAGCGCAGGTGCGGTGTCCCAGTCGCAGGTGCGGGACCGCTCTTCCGGTCCCAACCTCGCAAGTGCGACCCCCAGTGGTCTGGCCAATTCACGCAGGTGCGGACAATGTTCCGTAGGAGCGGAACCGCAGGTGCGGTCTCCACTCCGCAGGTGTAGGCCCAGTCTCCCCAGTCCATTTTCGCAGGTGCGAGCCTTTGCTCGCAAGTGCGGTCCTCGAGCTGCAGGTGCGAAAACACTATCCAGACAGTGTATTTTTATACACGGGTCTTAACACATTTTTTCTCATTTCTTCTTCTTCCTTGGGGAGATTTACACCATTGTTGAGGGGTTAATGACCTGGTCACCTAAGGTAAGTAAAGTCTACTCTAATATTAGCTTCATGCATGGAATTCTAGCTTAATTAACTACCTAAATTAGTGAAAAAATCAATAATTGGGTAGTAACCTAGAGCTTGCGATAATTTGAGAGTTTACCCGTGAATTTGCGTTGAAATCAAGTAAGAATTGTATATTAATGATCCTTAGGCTTTGGATGAGTGTTCCCTTCGAGAATTATTGGAATCCGAGCGTGCGGGCCCAAGGTTGGATTTTGTAAATTCTTCAAGAATGTTGAATTATTGAATAAATAGGATAATTTCCCTACTTTGAGCATGCATTGATGTCATTATACCGTATTTGGATAGTTGCGAGTCCTCGAGTGTAGAGTTCGGAGATTCGGGCGCATCCTTGGTCCGAGGGGTAGATTCGACACGAGGTGAGTCTCCTTTCTAACCTTGTAAGAGGTAATTGTCCCCATAGGTGTTATATATGTTGTGTGTAAATGTTTTGGGGACTACGTGCATACAACGTGACGAGAGTCTATACGTAGCGATTATTATATCATGTCGGGTAGTTTTAGGACTCACGAGCATGCCATTACGTGCCTTATGTGTATCTTTAGCCAAACTTTGAGTTGTTTATCATCTTTGAACTAGTATGCTTATTACCTTTAAACTAGTATGCAAATGGTAGAGAGTTGCCTCTGAATTTTCGGTGAATTAATCCTTGTTGCAAGTATAGCCTCTACTAAGCTTATTGATAAATCCGATATATATATATATATGTCAATTATATAAAAGAGTCAGCACTCGAGTCGCAGGTATGATTCGCGATTGAGGGGAGCTTTATGTTAATTATATATAAGAGTCAGCGCTCGAGTCGCAAGTATGATTCGCGATCGAGGGGAGCTTTAATTATATATATGAGTCAGCACTCGAGTCGCAGGTATGATTCGCGATCGAGGGGAGCTTTAATTATATATATGAGTCAGCACTCGAGTCGCAGGTATGATTCGCGATCGAGGGGAGCTTTATGTTAATTATATATAATAGTCAGCACTCGAGTCGCAGGTATGATTCGCGATCAAAGGGAGCTTTATGTTAATTATATCTATGAGTCAGCACTCAAATCGCAGCTATGATTCGCGATCGAGGGAAGCTTTATGGTAATTATATATAAGAGTCAGCACTCGAGTCTCAGGTATGATTCGTGATCGAGGGGAGTTTTATGGTAATTTTATATAAATGTGTCAGCACCCGAGTCACGGGTATGATTCGCGAGCGGGGGAAGCTTCACGTCCATTCAGTTTCTAGATATTTCCTTATGACTCCGGCCGGTTGTCCTACCCTTGTGTGCGCTTGGACTTTTGGGCAATATTTTCCATTGATATTGACTTGACTGATATTTGGGGGGAAAAGGAAAGTGTACATTGTTGCTTATTTTCAGTTGTTACCTGGTTTTTCTGTATTTGATAGATATTTGCTGCTTATTGTCTCACATGTCTACTGCATTTTGTATATCATGTTTCACATTATTACTGTTGGACCTTAGTGAGTGTCATGCCGACCTCTCGTCACTACCTCTTCGAGGTTTGACGGGATACTCACTGGGTACATATATGTTGCACTTCTGTACTTAATTGTATAGGTTCTGAGGCTGGTGTTTCTGGTTATCCGACCGGAGCTCGACTTATCTTCTGGACCGGACTCCACGGTAAGCTGCACCCCCTGACGTTCCTCAGCTGTGCTATGGAGTTATCTTTTTTGTTTATTTCAGTTTATTCCTCTCAGACAGCAGTACAGTTTTGTATCATCTTTTGTATATTCTACTAGTTCCCCTGTTGACTTGTGACACTAGTTCCTGGCACGCACATAGTAGATTCTTATTTTAGGACTGTATATATATTGGATCACGATCATTTTGGTTGTATGTATTTAAATTGGTAAATGTTTCCGCTTTTATTTAAACGAGCTAAATTTAAAACTTTGGGAAATATGTGGGATTGGTATGTTAATAAGGAAAATCTCACTAGTAAACAACTGTTGGCTTGCCTGATTCCGGTGTTGGGCGCTATCACAATCCGTGTGGGATTTTTGGGTCGTGACAATAGGACCCTTAACCTGTAGGCCATACCAACACTGGGGCTGTAGTCAGGGCTATCTTGAGCTTCTGAAAGCTCGCCTCACACTCATAATTCCACCTGAACGGAGCACCCTTCTGGGTCAATCTAGCCATAGGTGTTGCAATGGATGAAAATCCCTCTACAAAGCGGCGATAGTACCCTGTCAAACCAAGGAAACTGTGGATCTCAGTAGTTGATGACGTTCTAGGCCAACATTGCACCGCCTCCACATTCTTCGGATCTACCTTGATCCCATCACAAGACACTACGTGGACCAAGAACGTCACTGAATCAAGCCAGAATTCACACTTAGAGAATTTTTCATACAATATCTTCTCCCTCAAAGTCTGAAGCACGGTCCTCAAGTGCTGCTCATGATCCTCTCGAGATCGGGAATATACCAGGATGTCGTCAATAAACACAATGACGAAGGAATCAAGATAAGGCCGATCAAATGCATAAAAGCTACTGGGGCATTGGTCAGCCCAACTGACATGACAAGAAACTTATAGTGACTATATTTGGTCCTGAAGGCAGTCTTCGGGATGTCTGGCTCCCGAATCTTCAACTGATGATAGCCAGATTGCTAGTCAATCTTGGAAAATACCCTGGAACCCTGTAACTAGTCGAATAAATCATCAATGCGAGGCAAAGGATACATGTTATTCAATGTAACCTTGTTCAGCTGCCGATAATCAATACACATACGCATAGAACCATCCTTTTTCTTCACAAATAATAATGGGCATGATGAAACCCTTATCAAGCAACTCCTGCAACTGCTCCTTCAACTCCTTCAACTCAGGAGGAGCCATACGGTAAGGAGCAATAGAAATGGGTTGAGTGCCCGGCAAAAAATCAATGCCGAAATCAGTATCTCTACCGGGCGGCATGCCCGGAAGAACAGCTGGAAATACATCAGGGAAGTCCCTCACTACTGGGACTGACTCAACTGAAGGTATAAACAATGACATCTCTCACATAGGCCAAATACGCATCACACCCCTTTTCAACCATCCGCTAAGCCTTAAGAAAGGAAATGACCCTGCGGGGAGTGTACTCTAAGGTACCTCTCCACTCTAATCTCGACAAGCCTGGCATAGCCAGCATCACAGTCTTAGCGTGATAATCAAGAATAGAATAATAGGGAGACAACCAGTCCATGCCCAAGATAACATCAAAATCTACCATACTGAGTAATAATAAATCAGCCCTGGTCTCAAAACCACTAAGGGTAATCAAACACGACCAATATACGCGGTCCACAACTAGAGAGTCTCCCGCAAGAGTGGATACATAAACAGGGGAACTCAAGGAATCCCGAGATATCCCCAAATGTGGAGCAAAATAAGAGGACACATATGAATACTTAGAGACTAGGTTAAATAACACCAATGCATCCCTATGACAGATAGGGACAATACCTGTGATGACTGAATCTGAAGAAACAGCCTCGGAATGGGCTGGAAAGGCATAGTACCTGTCTTGGCCTCCCCCTATAGGGACCTCTACCTCCCCGACCTCCACCTCGAGCTGGCTGAGGAGGTGGAGTGGCAGCTGGGGCTGGAAGAATAGCCGGAGAACCCGGTGGAGCACGTAGAGGCTGATAAGTCTGTGGAGGTGCACCCCTCTTGGCTCTGGGGCAATCTCTAATAATGTGACGAGTGTCACCACACTAAAAACAACCCCTCGGAGGATGCAGTGGCTGAGACTGACTCGGACCTGGCCTGCTGGACTGGCCGGTAATAGCACCTCGAACTAGAGGCATACTGGATACTAGCGGTGCATAATAGGGCTCCTGAGGTCTAGGAGGAGCTGGAATACTACTGGCTGCTGAAAGAGCTGAATGAATAGGACGACTCACAAAACCCCTACCATAGCGTGCTGCTGGTGCACGAGCTCCTGAATAATGACCAGTCTCTCGAGAACTTTTGGCCTCTCTCTCCTCTCTGTCCAGGGCAAACATGCCCTCTACTCTCCTGGCAATACTCATTGCATGCTGATAAGTGATATCCATCTCTAACTCTCATTGCAATACTCTGACTGTGGCAAACAAAGCCAGTGCATAATGAGCTGGCTCAATGAAATGGACTGCATACTCCGACACAGTCATAGCACCCTGGTGCAACTGCTCAAACTCTGAGCGCCAAGCATCCCTGAGGCTCTGAGGGACATACTCTCGCAGAAACATCTCTGAAAACTGAGTCCAAGTGAGTGAGATTGCCTCATCTGGACTACTCAACTCATAGGCACGCCACCCTCAAGAATACGATGACACTCCTCAAGAAAACCCATAGCATCATCTGAAGCTAATCCGATGAAAGTAGGTGGGTGGTACTTCTTGTACCTCTCAAGTCTGAGCTGCTCTGCCTCAAAAGCAGCAACCTTGTTCTCATGCTGAACCGGAGCCACTGGGGGCATAGGAATATACTTTGGGGCCTGATCAACCTGGCCCCTCTTCTCAGGAGTGCGGGTTGCGGGAGTCTATGCCCCTCCCCCGGCCTGATATGTAGTGGGAGTTATCGGAAATAGTCCAGCCTGAGCTAGAGTGCTGAACATGCTCAGGAACTGAGCTAAAGTCTCCTGGAAGGTTGTAGATGCAATAGGAATCTCCAGTGCCGGCCCTCCAGCTGGAGCTGCTGCACTGCGTGGTCGTCCTCTACCCCGACCCCGGCCTCGGGCGGCTCTAGAAGGGGGCTCGAGTGCCTAATCGTCGGCCCTCCCAGTACAGGTCCTCACCATCTATGGGAAACAATAGAATAGAATTTTAGAATTTGATGTCAATAACTAGCATGACAAGGAAATCAAATAAATATGATTGTTCTTAACAGCTATATAGCCTCTCGAAGATAGATACGGACGTCTCCGCAGTGATCCGCGAGACTCTAATAAACCGGCTTGTGACTTGTGACTCCTATGATCCTAGACGCCCTGATACCAACTTGTCACGAACCGATTTACCCTTTGAAAGGTATTGTGACGGCACCCAGTCTCTATGACTAGGTAAGCCTACTATTAAGGGAAAAATTGAAGTAAAACACAAGAAATAAAGGAAATAAGGTCAATGATATAAATAACATACTGGCCGCCCGGCTCATACAAAATTACTTTCCCAATGACCCGGAATGTCACAAATAGTCACAAGTTTCTAACAACTACTGTAGCTCTAAACAAGTTTCGGAAAATATATAGGACAACTCTAAACGATATAATAGAAGGGGGCGCGGAGGATTCTGCGGACGCGGTAGAAATACCTTGCAGTCTCCTAGAATCAGCAGCAACAACTATCCATGAGGTTGATAGCTTGTACATGGATTTGCACACAAAAACATGTGCAGGAAAGGGCATGAGTACACCACATTTGGTACCCAGTAAGTTCCAAGCCTAACCCCAGTCAAGTAATGATGAGGTCAGGAAAAGGCTCTACTGGATTTTTTATATAAATCGATTTAAAAATAGTATAAAGATAAGTAATGCCTATAGTAAGAAATTTAAGAAAATAATCCAAAGTTTTACAGTAAAGAGAGTCCTCGGCTCAACACAATGTATCACAATATGGGATCTCCCGGAATACGTCCATAGTCCCAAAATAAATATGCAGTACAGGGGGATCTCCCGGAATACGTGCGTAGTCCCAAAATAAATATACAGTACAGGGGGATCTCCCAGAATATGTCTGTAGTCCCAAAATAAATATGCAGTACAGGGGCATCTCCCGAAATACGTCTGTAGTCCCAATTTAAATATGCGATGCAAGATGAATGCCAAGAATAACATAAATTTATACAGTTCATCTAAGCACAGATAAGTGAAAACAGTAACCTAACTAAGCAAGGTGAACAGAGCGTCAAGTAGACAATTAGAAATGTAGGCGTACCTTCCTAATCTAAGCTAAGCAATTTAACACGTTAAAGCAATGTAATATGAGAAAGACAATTTTATAAATTTTCGAAGGAAAATGGGATTTTTTCAATAATGGCCTGTGTACGTACTCGTCACCTCACGTACACGGCACCCACATAACAATAAATGTTTAAACAACCTAAGGGAAAGTCCCCAACACAGAGTTAGGCAAGCCACTTACCTCGACTTCTCAATCAACTTGAAATCACGTTCTTGCCACGAATATCCAACTCAGAATGGCCGAATCTATTCAAATAAATTACATAATGTAAATATCACTACAAGCAACTAGTTCGACTAATCAATTCGAAGCTAAAGCGCGAAATTAGGAAAATTGCTAAAAAGTCCCCCGGGTCCACGTCTCGGAATCGGGTAAAAATCAAAAATTCCAAACACCCATTCGCTCACGAGTCTAACCATACCAATTTTAATCAAATCCGATACCAAAATCTCGATCAAAACCCAAAAATTTGGCCTAGGAACTTTTCCAAATTTTTCCCAATTTTCACTCCAAATTTCGAAATTAGATGAAAAAATTAAGCATAGATTAGCGGGAAATAGTCAAAATCGAGTAAGAATCACTTACCCCAAACACCCAAGTGAAAATCCCTCCAAGAATCGCAAAATCCCGAGCTCTCAACTTCAATTTGTGAAAAAATGACGTAACCCTCATTTTTGGGTGTTTTAAAATCTGCCCAGATGTGCCTTCATTGCGATCGCAGAAGCCCAGACGCGATTGCAAAGAACAAAAACACGCGCCTCAATTTTTTACATTACGCGAACACCTGAACACCTACGCAAACGCGATGCCTTACTCCCCTCAGACCTACGAGATCGCAGTTGACCTCACGCGACCGCGTTGAGAAACGCTCTAATCCGATGCTCCCTCATTCCTTCTACGCGAACGCGGCCTAGCCCACGCGGACGCGATGACCAAGCTGCCTACACGACGCAATCGCGTTCCATTCAATGCGATCGCAATGCATTAACCTGACTGGCCTCCAACTTACTCTACGCGATCATGTACTCCCTCACACGATCGCAATGAAGAAAATGTGGTTGTCTCACACTAGCAAAACAGCAATCACCACAAGTCCAAAAATGACCCGTTGAGCATCCGAAACACACCCGAGGCCCCTGGACCTCAACCAAACCTACCAACCATTCATCTAACATCATTCGGACTTAGTCGAGACTTCAAACCACATCACATAACACCAAAAACACGAATTAATCCAAGCCTAAGAACTTAGCATTCCAAAATCCACAAACGATTTCGAAACACGTCAAAACTAGTCCGAATGACCTCAAATTTGACACACGGGTCACAAATGACACTATGAACCTACAGCCACTTCCGAAATTCCATTACGATCCTTATATCAAAATTTCACCTATCGGCCGAAATCGCCGAATTTCTAGCTTTCGCCAATTCAAGCCTCAGTCTAACACAGACCTCGAAAACACACTCCGGACACGCTTCTAACCCCAAAATCATTCAACGGAGCTAACAGAGGTGACGTATGTCCATTCTGGATCAGTCTTCACACAGTTCTGACTACGGTCCGATTTCTAATGCTTAAACACATAATTAGGGACTAAGTGTCCCAAAATTCTCCGAATTCCATGACTAATCACTCCGGAAAGTTCCAATAATAGAAAAAAAACGTGGGGAAAGCAAATATTAGGGGGTGTAGTAGAGGAATTAGTAAGTGTCATACTACGCTCCCTTCCTTGTTGCCTCAAGTGAGATTCCTCTATCAAGGAATTCAACCTTGCATCCGTTTCGTGTTTCCATATGGTAATATTGGTAACCTTCTCACTTATGTCATAAATCATAGATACAACTTCATGCATCAGAGTCTCACTCCTTGGATCACAAGTAGGACTAGAAGTTTGTCTGTACTCCATGATACCTACAAAAAGAGAGTTATACATGACCTACCCTTAATTCATATTTATATCTTAGATGCATGCTTAGGGTGTTCGAGAGGTAGGACTCGGGAACTCATCATGGCCCATCGATTTTGGGTCATGACAACCATGAACCCTGGTATTGTTTTGATACGTTTGTTGATTGTTTTGATCAATGTGTTAAGTCTCATGGTCAACTAAGTGATACGTTTGGTGAATGTTGTAAACCTTGCATACCATCTTGTTGTCATACTGTTAGGCATAACAACACAATCCGCCCGGTATGGTAACATGCATCTAGTCCAAATCATATCACACAGAATTAAATATACAAGAACACATGTATGCGATGAATGAATATCATATTTCATGCTCCTGGACTGGTATAATGACATGCTAAAGTGTAGGCATGTGTTGATATCCAATTTTACCCTCATATTTTATAAAGTATTCTATATACTTTCAAAAAAATCATTTTTCACTATTACCTAATTTATAGGGGTAATATAAGTATTTTGAATAATTTTTAATCTTTAAAATTGATTTTCTTGCATTTAATTTGTTCAAATATTTATCAATTACCCTTCAAATTATTTTTAGAGAGATTTAATCATCCAAATTAATCATTTTATACCTAAATACATCTTATAATATTTTATCTCATTTTTACATAATTATATTTGTATTTTTCGGTATTTTATCTATCTGGTACAATAATGGCCTATATTCCATAAATAATTGTGTTTATTATACTATTTATGCTAAAATAACATTTTTATATTTTCATAATGTTGAGCTATTATTTTCAAGCATTTTACTGCATAAATAATATTTTTATTATTTATTAGTCATTTTCTATAATTTATTTCTTTATGAATTTCATGTATTTAAACCATGGCTCAATATAGGGCTAATTTCAAACTAAAACAGGCCCAAAACATTTGGCCCATCCCTAGTTCACCCTTCAACAGCCCAAAACCAAACAACCCTCTTTAAAACCGGTCGCTACCGACCTTAACCCGGTACCTACCTCTTTCGATCTTGGTCGTTGATCAACAGCCCAAATTAAGCCGACCCCTTTCCTTATATCCCTTCCCACTAACCCTAGAGACCCATTTCCCCACTCAACCGCCTTTGTGTTGTCTCTACTCCCCCCTCTCTTCACAAACCCTAGCCGCTTTATCCCCCAAATCCGTCTACACTAAGGAATCGTTTCGTGATTTTATTGCCTTATTCCGCTACTACTCACGCGTTTACGGTGTTACTTATTTGCTTAACTTTGGTATATATTGTCGTTTAAATCGGGTCTGATTAGCTCCGATTTTGTGAAGACATGAGAGATGTTTCATCCATATAAACTCTACAATGAACGATCCTTGCATTTTTGGTCTAATTCTTGGTCGTGATACCTATGTAACCTAGGCTCTGATACCAACTTGTCACGACCAAAAATCTCATGTGCCATTGTGGCGCCTATCGCGATACTAGGCAAGCTGACAACTCATAAATAACAGGCATTTTTAATTAAACATACTAAAATAGGCTTAAGTAAATAAAATATCATAATAACTGGGAGAAAACACCGCAACTCATTACAGTATTTCCCAACATTCTGGTGTCACTGAGTACATGAGCATCTATACACTATCATGGTCTGACTAATGAAAACATTTTCTAGGAAGGTAGAACAGTATAAATAAACTAAAAGGAAAAAGAAGGTGAGCCAAGGTCTGCGGACGCCAAGGCAGCTACCTCGATACTTTCTGAACTGAATAAGCTCCAACATTAGCAACCTCCATACGCGGAAGTACCTGGATCTATACACGAAGTGCAGAGTGTAGTATGAGTACAACCAACCCAATGTACTCAATAAGTATCGTAAATAAACACGGCAAGGTGCATTATGAAAATTAATCCCTTTAAAATACCTCCAAGAATCGCCTCAATCTAAGCTCTCAAAGTCCAATTATGAAAATTTACTCTAACCACCTTTTTGCAAACTTATATTCTGCCCAGGTGCTCTTTTTCGCGATCGCGGAAAATGCTTCACAATCACGAAGCACAAAATCTAATCTTCCAAAATTTAACCCTACGAAAACCCAGAAACACAAGCACAAACGTGATGCACAAGGACTTAACTCTACACGATCACACTCCCCCTCACGCGATCACGATGAACAAATGTGTGGCTTCCAGGCCACCCCTCCTTTTTTATTCGCGAATGCGGTACAAACCTCGTGTTCGCGTAATACAACTGACCATAGCTCTGTCATCGAAGACCCAATATCGCAATTGCATAGAAACATTCACCATTCACCCAAAACAACTCTTCGTGATCGTGGACTTCTTCACGCGATCGCGTATAAGGAAACCAGTAGCTCAAGCATCAGTAAATCTTCAAAGTCAAATTTTAATAACCAACCGAAATCCACCCGAGGCCCCTGGACCTCAACCATACTTAACCACAAGTCATAAACATTATACGAACTCGCTCGAAGCTGATATACCTGTATACGGTCGAAATCGGGCATACCCGATTTCGTTGACAGGGGTGTTACCTCGAGGGTAGCTCCGTAATAGATCAGGATCAAACTCAAAGATAGAACATCGAACCTGGAGATCGAAGTGTTTTTTGAGATCGAGGCCAGACCAAGCACGATTGACTTCGAGTAAGGCATAACAACGGAATGACGAGATATAAAGAACCGGTCAAAGATCACGGCGAAAATCCTGGAACAGATCAAATCAAAGAAGTTATTGATGCCAATCATGGGATTTACCTCCGTTATTAGAATTGTATCTTATGTAGGATTCCTTTATTATATAAACAGGGATCCCATTCATTTGTAAATAGAGGATATACACTGTTCACTGATCAGAATCTATACGTCTGATGCTCCCTTTATTCATTGTTTATAACTGTTTGTTCCATTCTTTATTGTTCTTATTATTTAACCTCGAGACCATCTCGAATCGAGGTCAAGGCACTGCTTGAATACCGGTTTGATTCATTATACTGTTAAATTTATCTATTTAATTCATTGTTATCAATTGGTATTGAATTAAATCACGTATCCTTAAAACCACAATATAAGTTTAATTACTCTATTTTTAGGGTAAATAGTTTGGCGCCCACTGTGGGGCTAAGGATAATAGTGATTGTTCAGTACTGATTCTGATAAAACACACTATTTTACGCTTGTTCTTGTCAAGAAAGTTTTGCTTTCAGGTTAAAACATGTCAAACTCACAAAACACATCCGCACACGGCGACAATGGCCTCAGACTACACGGGGAAAATGAAAATTTGATTGCTCCAAGAATCGAGATGCCACAGACTAATCTTGGAGGAGCATCGGTTGTCAACCTCGTCAATGTCAGGTCGCACGTTTCTCTAAATGCGGACCTAGGTGCAGATCCCGATGGGAGTGTACACTGAGAAGGCTGGTCTGGTCGCCAAGAAATGCAGAGCAGAGAAGACGAAGGATTCAGTCTCCAAGTGATATTCGAAATGCTTCAGGCTCAGCAAGCCGCTATTGCTTAGTTACAAAATCAACATAAAGCTCTGAATAGGGTCGAGCCAGAAATTACTCGCTGAACCGAGCCAATACAAGAAAGGTCGAATAGTAACACATCGGGTTGTGGTAATAAAAATGCTCGAGGAGATCACCAAAATAATTGAATCAGAGGAGAAGAAAATCGTAGCCAACGATAAAAAAAGTGGAGACTTATAACTCTCGAGTTGACCAGATACCAGGGGCAGTGCCAATCTTGAAAGGGATGGATTTGAAGAAATTTGTACAAAAGTCGTTTCCCCCAAGTACGGCTCTGAAGCCTATTCCAAAGAAGTTTTTTATGCCAACATACCCAAATACAATGGGACCACTGATCCCAACGAGCATGTTACTTCATATACATGCGCCATCAAGGGTAACGATTTAGAGGATGATGAAATTGAATATATGCTGTTGAAAAAGTTCTGAGAGGCCCTTTTGAAGAGAGAAATGATTTGGTATCACAACCTGCCACCAAATTCCATCGACTCATTTGCCATGTTAGCAGATTCTTTCGTAAAGGAACACGTCGGGGCTATAAAGGCCACAAAAATGAAATCGAACCTTTTCAAGGTAAGACAAAGGGATAATAAAATGTTGAGGGAGTTCGTGTCCCGATTTCAAATGGAGCGCTTGGAATTGCCACCGGTCATGGATGATTGGTCCGTTCAAGATTTCACCCAAGGGTTGAATGAACGGCGTTTGATAGCATCACGTCAGTTGAACAAAATTTGATCGAGTATCCACTGGTAACTTGGGCAGATGTGCACAATAGATATCAATCGAAGATCAGGGTCAAAGACGACCAACTAGGATCCACTTCCAGTTCAGTACATCTAAACAGGTCGACAGGTAAAAAACAGAGGGATGTCGACAGGGAGCCAAGGTTGAATAAAGATCGATACCAACCATATGTCGTAGATCGAAGGAACAATGGTCCGGGATGCAATTTCGCCTGGAATGATCGAAGAAGTGATCGAGGACAGAGTTCTCGAGGACTTATGAGCAAAAGTGGTTTTGAAAAGTATGTCGATCCCATAGAGGCACCTTAGTTATCGGAATATAATTTCAGCATCGATGCATCAGCCATTGTATCGGCAATCAGAAGGATCAAAGACACTAGGTGGCCCAAACCCATACAGACCAATCCTTCCCAAAGAAACCCAAATCTGATGTTCAAGTATCATAGCACGCATGGTCATAGGACCGAGGATTGTAGGTAGTTAAGGGAGAAGGTAGCCCGTCTATTCAACGACGACCACCTTCGAGAGTTCCTCAATGATTGAGCCAAGAATCATTTCAAGGAAAGGGACGCCAATAGGAAGAATGAATTGGAAGAACCCCAACACATCATTCATATGATCGTCGGTGGGGTCGGCGTTCCACAGGGACCCATATTCAAACGCACTAAGGTATCAATCATTAGGCAGAAACGAACCCGATATTATTTGCCCGAAGGCATCTTATCATTCAACAACGAAGAAGCAGAAGGCATTTCTCAACCCACAACGACGCTCTAGTAATTTCTATATTATTAAATAAAGTTCAAGTTAAGTGTGTCTTAGGGGATCCAGGTAGCTCGGCAAACATCATCCGATCAATGGTCATGGAGCATCTCGGTCTACAGGATCAAATCGTGCCTGCGACTCGAGTCATAAACGGCTTCAATATGTCCTGTGAAACAACCAAAGGGAAATTATCCTACCAGTGAACGTGGCTGGAACCATTCAAGATACCAAGTTCCATGTAATCGAGGGCGACATGAGGTACAATGCCCTGCTCGGAAGGCCTTGGATCCACAACATGAGGGTAGTCCCCTCAAACCTTCACCAGATGATGAAATTTCCGATGTCAAACGGTGTAAAAATAGAGTACGGCGAACAGCATGCTACAAAGGAAATGTTTGTGGTCGATGAGGTAACACCGATATTGACATTGTCAACCTCGTAAAAGTCGAGAATCAAAGGTAAACATGAAGCCAAATAACAATCACTGCCACTAGCCTCGACCGATCAGGGAAGCATGAGATAGAAGAAGAAGATGAGGATTTTCTAACCCCTCGAACTTTTGTTGTTCCCAAAGATTCTGACGCCACCAAATCAACGGTCGAAGAGCTGGAACAGGTTATATTGATCGAGTACCTACCCGAGCAAAAGGTATACTTGGTTTGTCACGACCCAAATTGATGGGCCGCGACGGTCACCCGATTCCTTACTCAATGGAGTACCAACATAATGTAACATTTCGTATCATCCTATTATAGATAACTGAGCCGGAGAGGCTGCCGTGAAATAGGTGGAATACGACGTGTTATACCAACTTATACATAAAACATATGGGCCTCTAAGATCAAAATAATCACTCGTACATTGAATATAGGACGGCAAGGCCATACAATCTTTTACGTACGTGACATTTGTCTATAAGCCTCTAAGGATACATAATTATCATAAAGGTCGAGACAAAGCCCCGACATACCAAACAATAAACATCTAAATCATACTGACCAAAGGAGAAACTCTTAAGCAAATGGAGTGCACAACATCTTTCGTTGAGCTGATAGCCTACTTATAGGGCTCTCAACCTGTCTATGGGGACCTGCGAGCATGAACGCAGCATCCCCAGGAAAAAGGGACGTCAGTACGAATAATATACCGAGTATGTAATGCACATAAATAAGTATATAAAATACATGGAAGAAATATAGAGTAAATGACTCAACCTATAAGTCTGGATAACTTTGTAAATCATGAAATAATTATAGTGTCATGCATATGCGTATGACTGCCATGTCGTGCATAGGTACCTGTTTCATAACATCATCAGGCCTCTGAGGGCATCCCATAATATCAACTCGGCCACTGTGGGCAAAATTATCAATGTATACCAGTTGATCAGGTGGTGGTGCATATATAACACCATAACCTTTCCCATATACATATATATATACGTGCATATAACGCCATCTGGTCATGGGTCAGTGTGCATGCATAAATGCATATGAAATACGTTAATAAAATCTCTCGGTACGTCATAAGGACATTATGCCTCTGATTAATATCATGAAATAAACTTTATCAACTTACATATTTTTGACACATCATCAATGAACCTTACTCGCCTTGCGATAATCCTTTTGTACCAAGGATAACAAAATTCTTCACTCGCGATGGTGACACTTAGTGTAACTGGCACATACAGTCCCTTAAGCTTAACTTTGCTCATATTTCTTGCTTTAGGGAAGCGTCTCCCTGAATGACCATTCTCTGAATTCATCATAGATCTTCTGTTGTCCATTCTATATTGCCAAAATGCGATCTGAAATTCTCACGATGCTGACTATTATCAAATCACTCAGTCCCTAATTCATGTTTAGTTTATCTTGTTCACCAGCCCATACTGGTTCTTATTATCTAGGTCTAACTTTTCCTTCTGTTAATCACGTTATAGTTGCGAACTTATTTCTCGAAAAGAGGATGTGAATGTATGGCCTATACTCTTTTGTTGTCTTAAGCCCATTACATTTTGTATCTTTCTTCATTTGACTATAGATTCTGTAAGACTCTACCGTTGTCATCCGTGTATCACACCTTATTCATAATGCTTCCTTATCTCTCTTCTTATTTCCCTACTAATATTTCTACCGAGAACTTTCTTTTGAAAACTTTAACAAGATATTTTTTGCTTTTAGCTCCCCTTGCTTCATCCATTGGCTCTTCGGGTTGCCAAGAATTCTCGCTCTACTAGGGACAGGAGCCATACTAAGGTAATATTTATCCCTTCAAATCTTCCAGTGCCTATCTTTGTAGTACTCATATCTAGTTTTACTATTTTAGAGTGCACCCTCTGGGTGTCTCATAAAGATATCTATTACCATATTTTCAATATCCTTTAGAAATGTCAGCTGACGCAAATAATCCATCCATCATTTTGGGTTACTCTAACCCCAGCCAGATCCTGATATCCCGTTCTTTTCTTAACTATACATGTTAGCCCCCATTGGGCATAATTGAAATGGGTGTGACCGATTATACATACCTCTGTTACTATTAAATATAACTCAAAAAGCTTATATTCCTCTGCCTGAATTATAAACACTGGTAACCTTCATCAACTGGGGGCCTCGTACCCTTCTTCATCAAGCTTCTTTTGTTTGTTGAAACTTGTGTTTATCTTCTGAATCTCTCATTGTCTTTCACCATAAAGGTGGATAGGCATTCTTGCCTTAAGTCTTCTTATCAACAAGCTTACACCTTTCAGTACACCCATGATCTGCTAAAGACCTCACATTTACTTATCGTAGGCATCATACAAAAATTGAATTCCTCTGACTCAGCTCTTCCACGTCTATCTCTCTTTCCAACTGTCTTTCCGGATGTAGGTATCGTCTGATTACGGATAAAATAAAATTTCGGAATTTGAATTCTTATAAGTGAGCTCTACCACAAGATCTAGAGTAAAAATACAGAGTGACAGTCCTAAATGCCCTGTAGCCTCCTGCTTATAAGTGTGGTGCAAGACACACCCATAAAAAGGACTCTACTAGACACGTCTTGTACACTCCCTAGGACCTAACTTCTTTGATACCACTTTTGTCACAATCCAAATAGATGGGCCGCGACGGGCACCCGGTACCTTACTCAATCAAGTACCAACATAACGTATCTTTTCGTATCATACCATTATAGATAATTGAGCCGCAGAGGCTGCCGTGAAATAGGCGGAATACAACGTGTTATACCAACTTATACATAATACATATGGGCCTCTATGATCAAAATAATCACTCGTACATTGAACATAGGTCGACAAGGCCATACAATCTTTTACGTACATGACATCTGTCTACAAGTCTCTAAGGATACATAATTATAAAGGTTGGGATAGATCCCCTCCATACCAAACAATACACATCTAAATCATACTGACCAAACGAGCAACTCCGAAGCAAATGGAGCGCACCAACATCTTCTGATGAGTTGATAGCCTACTTGGAGGGCTCTCGACCTGTCTATCGGGACCTGCGGGCATGAACGCAGCGTCCCCGGGCAAAAGGGACGTCAGTACGAATAATGTACCTAGTATGTAAGGCACATAAATAAGTACATAAAAGACATGGAAGAAATATCGAGTAAATGACTCAACCTGTAAGTCTGGATAACTTTGTAAATCATGAAAAAATTATGGTGTCATGCATATGCATATGAATGCCATGTCGTGCATAGGTACCTATTTCATAACATCATCAGGCCTCTGAGGGCATCTCATCATATCATCTCGGCCACTGTGGGCAAAATCATCAACGTATACCACCTGATCAAGTGGTGGTTCGTATATAACGTCATAACCTTTTCCATATCCCATATACATATATATACATATATATATACGCGTATATAACGTCATCTGGTCATGGGTCAATGTGCATGTATAAATTCATGAAATACATATGAAATACGTTAATAAAATCTCTCGGTACGTCATAAGGACATTATGCCTCTGATTAATATCATGAAATAAACTTTATCAACTTACATATTTCTGAGACACATGAACAGATGATAGAATAATATGACACATGGAAGAATAAGAATATACTCATCTTTAGCATTTCTACGAATAGAGTATTTTTATGTAAGTTGTGCATTTTTCTCATTTCGTTCATTCGTATAGATCATGCCGAAACGAAAGAAGGGACAGCCCTAACATACCTGAGTCAATTCTCTTGACACTCCCTCTCACACACGTTAATTGCGATACAACACATGATGGCAAGATCGGAGTAGAGAAAAATCCATATGATATTCTTGAGAAAGATTACACCGTACTTCCTTAGAACCGAAAAATCTCATGTTTTGAATTTAATATTGAAGCAACTACATTGCCAAGACGGTAAGCAAATTTGGTTGAATTTTTATTAAAGACTTGTTGCCTCCCAAACATATGTACTTCATGTTTCCATTTAATGATGGAAGTGAGGTTATTTGCTTTGTCAAATTGAGTTGGCCCCATTTTGATGACTAATGTAACCTAACATTCTTAATTTTTCCACCTTTCAAGCCAATATTATGAGTCACTTAATGTGTTCAAGGGGCTGCCACGTCTCTTTTGTTTTAATTTTTATCCAAAGACTCCAATTAATCCATCACTAATTATTAATTAACTAGGTAATGTCCCATTACCCAATAATTAACCAATTACCCACATAATTAAGAATTATTTCCACTTACTTAAAATACTAATCACTTTTCACATACCTTATACACCTTCCTATCATTGTCATGTGATACCTTGTATGGAACTTGTCACGCCCCAAAACCGAGGGACGAGACCGGCACCTAACCGAATGATTCCGGTCAAGCGGACCTGGATTGCATTTCCTACCCAACGTGTTACCCCGTGCACAATATACAAATTTATAATGAATTTAAAACCAAATTTCCATTTTCCTCTTTTAAATCTTCAATCCTTTGATGATCCCAAAATTATACAAACTAAACACCATGTTTCCATCACGGGACCACGATTCCGAATAATTATAACTACTACCTAATGTATATATATATATATATATACACACACACAACCCACACTATGTCTATGGATCCTCTAAGAGTACGGAGAAGAATACATAGTCTTTCCGGTAACAAGGTCCGGGCTATACCTCAAAAGGGATGACAAACAAAATGAGTCAACATGATTTACACACAGCCTCGAGAGGAAGTGGGGCTCACCAAGACTGCTGAAGAGATGGAGGGGAAGGCACCACTATCGGCGAACCGAGCTACCTGCTATAGAACCACCTACATCCGTATAAAAGATGTAGCGCCCACGGCAAAAGGGATGTTAGTACCATTGAATATTACTAGTATGTATAGACAAACTTTACTCTATGTAAAATCAAGCAATACACGTATAAGAGGCAGTTAAAGAAACCCAAAAAATTGTTTCACAGAGATGCAGAGAATCACAAATGAGGTTTCCACGATTTCTTATTTCAATTGTCCCTTGTTGCGGTGCACAACCCGATCCCACCTTACAATCATATTCCACCCTTATCTTCTGTTGCAACGTGCAACCCGATCCCATCTCATAATCACATTACACCCTTATTACTTCTGTTGCGGCGTGCAACCCGATCTCACCTTACAATTCTGTTGCGGCGTGCAACCGATCCCACCTTACGATTCTGTTGCAGCGTGTAACCCGAACCCACCTTACAATTCTATTGCGGCGTGCAACCTGATCCCACCTTACAATCACATTTCACAGCAACAACCACCAATAATTATATCACAAGGATCTTCATGGAAGAACATAAGTTCATATCAACCAATAATTATGTGAAATCAAGGCACAATGATCCTTACCAATCAATAATTCATATATGGTGTTGCCACAATCATTTAACTCAATAAAATCGGTCCATATTTACTTTCATCATTTGCTACACAGCCTTTAGCATTTTGATACGTTCAACAATGTAATTAATAGCAACATCAACCATTAATTCAATCGCAAAGATTCTCATCGTCAAGGATATTCATTCGTAATAATTTAGTAACCATATTAAATCAAGGCCACATAAATCTTTATCAAACAGTGAGTCATATAGGGTATGCCATCAACATATAGCTCAATTAGTTTATCCCCGTTTCCTTTCCATTATTTACTACACAACATTTAGCACTTAATTCAACAATTGGATTCGTTATCATTTCTTTTGTTTGGTAGTACATCCTTGCATACCGATGTATTCAACAGTTAACGAGCTTTGCACATGATAGAGTAAGCACAATGAATCACCTTTTTCACAATCTCATATAGCATGGTGGCATGGCACTCAACTAGGACAACCAGAGAATAGAATCTTACATCTCAACACATTAGAACAATCAATTTACATATTCTCAAGCAAGAAACTCATACCAAATGCTCGGACACCAACAAGGTGACTCTACAAAGATTAAAGTTAGCTATACATACCTCGAGTTGAAATTTTCCCTTTAATTTTTTTATCACAAATCACCGGACCGTCTAGCACCGTCAATCTATTCCACAATGTGACATATTTCACTTAGAATTAGGAACCATAAACATAACTCGAACTCATTTAGGCATTTTATCGAACGTTATGTGACCCCCTTAGATTACTAACCGCATTTTTGTGAATAATTGCCCAAACCCGTTTTCCTTTACTAGATTATGACTAGTCGGTTACATGCATGCAAAATTCCCACCCCCATCTTCATGAACTCACCTAACCATGTTTCATTTTAACAAAAATCTGGAAATTAAGGTTGATGGGGTGGAAGCTTACCTCTTATGGTGAAGAAAATGGTGCCCTACTTGATTAGTTCCAAGCTTGAATGAAGAAGGAGGATCACTTTGAAGAAGTTGGGACTTTCTCTCTCTAGAACTCTTTCTTCCCTGTCTCTATTTTGTTCAGAAAATCTTTAAAATGGAAGAGGTAAGTGTTTTAATGAATCGGGGGTCGGGTATAAAATTAGAATTTTTAACAGTCCCGAAGCAGAAATGCGGTCAGGAATACGATTGCATTCCTGCTATGCGGTCTACATTCATGTCGCATAAATGGCCCTTAAATGGGCCAAAAAGAAAAGCAGATTGTCCAGGTATGCGACCACTATGTGGTCCGCATACTTGTTATGCGATCGCATAGTGCATCGCATAACTCCCTCCGCAAAAATCAAGGTGCAAGAATGGGACAACTATGCGGCCCGCATTCTAGGCCGCATAGTTGTCCTCAAAATGGACAGCAAACTGTCCAAGTATGCAACCACTATGTGATCCGTATACCTGATCTGCGATCGCATAGTGGACCGCAGGCCTGCGCAAATCTGGTAATTTTTATCCTTTAAGTCCCAGGGTACTTTTTACTTCACAAGGGTCCGTTTTAAGAATTTCTATAGTCATAACAACACGGGGACCTATTTGGGCATTATTGTTTTAGCCATTAAATTTTACGGGTCTTTACATCACTAGTCCATAAATACCGAGTATTTTAGCTCGGGCCGTATTTTATCCCAAAATTTCAAATTTCGACTAAATTCATTTTTTCGATTCACTTACCCTTTCACCTTCACGAATTAACTTATCACTTGTTTGAAATAGCATAATACTTATAATCCCAAATTAAATCTTATTCCCGAACTTACATCGATTAACTTACAATGAAACTTCAACGTACGAAAATGCGGGACATAACATCTCATTTTCGATTTTATATCAATTTACTTATGGCGTACTTCCACGTACAAAAATATGGGGTGTAACATCATTCCCCCTTTTGGAACATTCGTCCTCGAATGTTGACTGATGCACTTATCATTCTTATAACCCATAACTCTTGTGAATACTTTAGTACTACTCTTTCCATCTAGGCAACTGTTCTGTGAATAAATCCAAAGGCCGGAGCATCCCCCCCCCCCCC